>CAWUFW010004045.1:1567500-1644405 GCA_963921515.1 Calotriton arnoldi
CCGCGGGGCCGCTCATTGGCCACAATTGAAAGATGCAGCATAGCGGTAGCGACCGCCTGTCCCCCGCGGTGTGACACCACCAATGCCATTGCAGCCAATGTGACCCGCGGTCGCGGTAGTGAAATGCTACTTTGGAACCCGCGGTAGGCGTGCACCGCCACCGCGGGGCCGCTCATTGGCCACACTTGAAAGATGCAGCATAGCGGTAGCGACCGCCTGTCCCCTGCGGTGTGACACCACCAATGCCATTGCAGCCAATGGGACCCGCGGTCGCGGTAGTGAAATGCAACTTTGGAAACCGCGGTAGGCGTGCACCGCCACCGCGGGCCGCTCATTGGCCACACTTGAAAGATGCAGCATAGCGGTAGCGACCGCCTGTCCGCCGCGGTGTGACACCACCAATGCCATTGCAGCCAATGGGACCCGCGGTCGCGGTAGTGAAATGCTATTTTGGAACCCACGGTAGGCGTGCACCGCCACCGCGTGGCCGCTCATTGGCCACACTTGAAAGATGCAGCATAGCGGTAACGACCGCCTGTCCCCCGCGGTGTGACACCACCAATGCCATTGCAGCCAATGGGAACCGCGATCGCGGTAGTGAAATGCAACTTTAGAAACCGCGGTAGGCGTGCACCGCCACCGCGGGGCCGCTCATTGGCCACAATTGAAAGATGTCAGCCAGGTGGACCAATTGCAGCAGCTGCCTGCCACTGATACCAACCCAGGGGCCTATAAATCTCTGTGGGAGAGCCACACATTTCACATGCATTCAGACACTGCTGACTGCCATTCCTCTACAACTGCATATTTTGCTGTATCCTGGACCCAGTGATGGCGAGAACAGAGAATGTCAGGGCCCGTCCCTTCACTACAGAGGAGCTGGAGCTTCTGGTGGACAAGGTCCTTGCACAGTATGGGAGGCTTTTTGGTGCACCAGATGTACTGGTAAGTGTCCCTGATTCCAAGTGTGAGAGTGATCAAAATGATACCATGATGTTGCTGTGCAGTAGTATGTGCCTGTGAGTGCAAGTCGATGTACAGGCATCCTAATAGTTGACATGGCATGCTCCATACATGTTCTGTGGGAATTGACTTTGATTATGTGTAGAAAATGGACACTCCTACAGCCATTCTTGCACAAACTTAATGAACATGTTGGGCTGAGACTAGGTGATGTAAATGTGTGTTACACTGCCATGCATGCTAACTTCATGTCAATGGTGTCTGTAGGCTTATTTCCACACCTACATAAGTTGATTGTAGGTAGGGGAGACATGCATTGTTTAAACAGCCACACAGATACGATGGTGTTCTGAAACAGCACAAGTCGGGACTGATTTTTACTGTGCCATGTTATGTGACTGTCCACTCACTCTTCACAACCTCATATGTGACTGTTGAAATGTATATTGGTATGGAGCACTAACTTATGTGTGTTGAATATTTCTTAAGTGCATTATGTTGATGTGAGCATCATGCACAATAGTCCAATGCACGACAAAAAACTCCATAGTGATGTGGGAGTAGCCCTATAGCCTACCCCTGTGGCATGCATATATAACTGCATGCTAAGTGTAATGTGACCTATTATGAGTTTCACATGCAGATCTTGTTCAATCTGCTAAGGAATGTATATGTTTGTCTTCATGACGTGTATGTATCATGTAAGGTGCAGTAGTGGTTGATCTCAGATATGTGAATAGTACCGTATATCATCCAGCACACATCAGTCCTCCTTAGCAACTTGGCTGGGAGTGAAGAATATGTCACAAACCCGTTCAGGGAGCAAAACAAAAGGCATGCCCTGCATTAGAGGGCCAACAGATGTACAGTTACCCATGTACTTATTTAACATCTATGTGTCGGACTTGGCCAGGATCATCAAAGCACACAGGATGAGACTAACCTCATACGCCGACGACACCCAACTGGTGTTGGAAGTTCACAACGATGGAGGAGCAGTTGCTGCCAGCTTCCAACAGGGAATGTTGGCCATAAGCTCCTGGATGGCAAACAATTGCCTAAAGCTTAACTCCGATAAAACGGAGGTGATGATCTTTGGCAATGTATCCCCTGGCTGGTCCCCCACCTGGTGGCCATCCGATTTAGGACCCCCTCCTGGACCGGTTACAAAGGTCAGGAATCTTGGCGTAGTGTTTGACGACAAATTGTCTTTCATTCACCATGCGAACGCGGTCGTCTCTTCATCCTTCTACACCCTGAAAATGATAAGGAAACTCTTACCATTTCTTCCCCCCAGCGCCGGTAAGACCCTCATGTGCACTCTGGTAATGTCAAAGACGGACTATTGCAACGGACTCCTCCTAAATGCTCAGAAGAAAGTCCTCAACAAACTGCAACTTGTCCAGAACTCAGCCGCCAGAATTCTGTCCGGCATCCCCAAATATAAATCAATCTCTCAAGTTATACGCCAGTTTCACTGGCTGCCTATTAGAAGTCGAACGAAATTCAAGGCACTTTGCATCGCATATAAAGCCATCAACAACACGGGACCTGAGTTCCTAAAAAAAATACTCTGCCCATACAATCCGAACAGACCGTTGCGTTCTTCATCAGCCCATCTGTTGACTATTCCTCGCACTAAGAAAACATCTTGGGGAGACAGACGTTTCACAGTTGCCACGGCAAGACTGTGGAACACCCTTCCCCTCCATATCAAAACCAGTCCCACCCTCATGATATTCAGGAAACAAGTAAAAACATGGCTATTCAATCAGTAATCTTCTACCTAGCTGCTCTCCTTTACTCCACAGCGCCGAGACACCCTAGGGTATTTGCGCGCTATATAAATTGTATAAATAAATAAATGTAATGTGATGGTAATGTGGGATCACTATGGTAAGCCTGCAGAGAGCAAACCCTGGAATGGATTCCTGCCCACTCTGGCCCAGGTTGTAGCAGAGGTATATGTGACATAGTACTGTAGCACAGTGTCCTCTCCCTGTAGATCTGTTGATCCCTAGATAGTGCTCAAATTAGTATTTCTGAACAATTTGTTGGCCTAATGCTTTCTACCTATGCTACCTATAGTATTGTACCGGACAAGACCCACATACCTGAGTCTACTTGACATTTACCCACATTGTCAATGTGTTTTACTGCCTTAGGACAGGCCCCTCACTACCACACGTCTGTTGCAACTGTCCCATGAGTAGAGCTCGAATTGTGCAGGCATTTTGCACTATTGACATATGTACTGGGCAGATAGTTGGTGAGTACAGCAGTGAATTCCATCACTACATCGCCAGGTGTGCAGCATTGAGTAACCAGACAGTATGTACAATGGTATGTTGATGTCACCCCTGTGACAGTGCCACAAATGGCCAAATGGGTATCCTTTGCTGGCAGGACATCGCCCAAACACTCAATCAGATGTAGTACTATTTTCCATTGAGTTGTCCACATGACCACTACTTTCCAGATTATGAGCACGCAGTGTGACACATGCCAGACCTTCCATGGTGACCCAAGTATTGTGATGTTTAAAATTTAGTGGTAACGGTTCTGTTGTGAACAGCATGGATAGAGTCACACGTCTCGGGTGTGAAATTGTCTGTACAGTCATGCACATGTACTTTAGCTGTCATGTGCTCCCAATGGGGTGTAGTGGTACAAGTTGACTATGTTCACAGTACATATGTTATAGCCCTGGGCTATGTGATGTAAGTAGACTTGCATCGTCAGTATATGACCTACCCTGAGTTGGGTGTAGTCATCAGATGACTAGTGTATTGTGGTTTCATGTCACTGTGTATGGTAAACATGGGAGTCTACACATTTGGGGTGTTGACAATTTAGTCATGGCCGCTATCAAGGGGGAATAGGGAACTGTGTTATTAAGGGGACTGGGAACAAACCATAGAGCTTAGAAGCTACAAAGGATTATAGAGTCACTAACAAGAGTTGCGCTCCAGTTGTTGTCTGGCACCCATAAATGGCAGCTGGGAGGCGGGTGCGCAAGTGAGTAAAAAGCTGCATCGCGCTAGCAAAGACTTTTATTTGTATGATTTAAATTGCTGTTTTTACCAAGAAGATTTTAAAAAGAGTTCCTTTTTTACGTCATTTTGTAGGAAACTTCCTTTAAGACATCGCGAGATCAATGGGGATTGGGGAACTGTGTTATTAAGGGAACTGGGAAAAAACATAGAGCTTAGGAGCCATAAAGGATCACAGAGTTGCTAATGAGGGTTGCGCTCTAGTTGTTGTCTGGCACCCATAAATGTATATGTATCGATCAACAAGAGAGGGAGGGAGGAGTAGCCACTCTTCTTCCCCTGAATTATATTAGAAAACAACAAAAGAGTGACAGCCAATTCCAAAGAAAAGGTACTTAGTTTAAACGAAACTGTGCAAGGAAAAAGCTTTATTTCTTAAAAGAACCCTCACTCACCAACCTAGTTGGTGACATGCTTCATCATTGGGTTCCCACCAGGGAGACCGAGTGTCTTCCTAGTGTGCTTCGACGCCTGGATTACAGCGGAGCAGGATATTATTGTGCAAAGGTGATAGTGCTAATGGTAGTGCTATTTAAAAGAATGAAGGTTTTGCCAAAACTCAATTTTAATGATGGCAAAAACTCACGGTTTTACCGCTGGGGGATCTGGGATTTCCAAGAGGCCCCTTTTATTGTGAAGTACGAAGTAGCTTCACGTCATGAGTCCACGGCGGGGGATTGTTTGCCACAGAAACTTTCCGATTAAGAGTTGTCCCTCCCACGACCTATCCATGCGATCACCGTGGCCCGAATGACTTCGTACTTCACAATAAAAGGGGCCTCTTGGAAATCCCAGATCCCCCAGCGGTAAAACCGTGAGTTTTACTGTACACACTAACTCCCTGGTTAGGGTACGCCTTAGTGTGCGTACACCGCCGGGGAGTGACGGTCCTGAAGAAAGCTTAGCTAATTTGCCAGTAAGAAGCTGAAACATGTCGACCACATTTTTTACACTTTGTTAGTTAAATCGGATGGGCTGGTGTACCTAATTAACCAGCGTACGTCCGTTTCACTTTTATTTTAACGATTGATGATTTTGCCATCATTAAAATTGAGTTTTGGCAAAACCTTCATTCTTTTAAATAGCACTACCCTTTGCACTATCACCTTTGCACAATAATATCCTGCTCCGCTGTAATCCAGGCGGCGAAGCACACTAGGGAGACACTCGGTCTCCCTGGTGGGAACCCAATGATGAAGCATGTCACCAACTAGGTTGGTGAGTGAGGGTTCTTTTAAGAAATAAAGCTTTTTCCTTGCACAGTTTCGTTTAAACTAAGTACCTTTTCTTTGGAATTGGCTGTCACTCTTTTGTTGTTTTCAAATGGCACCCATAAATGACAGCTGGAAAGCATGCGTGCAGCAGACATGCCACCAGAGCACCAAACACAAGCGCATCTGCGCCGTCCATGCCCGAACTGGACCAGGACCCCTGACCTAATCTCTACAAAAAAAGGTGAGATACTCAGTTGACTTCCTACTTTTGCTCAGGCCTAAGTCTTTTTCCCCAGCCTGCCCCCTGTTAGGTCTTGAAAAAAGGGACTTCACTGCTCCCTCTGTAACCTCTCATTGGTGAGAACGGAGGATGATCATAAAGCCACGAAAGGGAATATTGGTCTCATTAATTGGAGATCTCTTCCATGTCATAAGCATGAGCTTTTTACACTAATAGAGGACAAACAGTTTGACGCATTGGGAGATATTTACAAAAAAAAATTGGAGCGTGGTGTTACTGCAAAATTGCTAACGCCGTGCTCTGACATTTTTTAAATGCAGGGATGTGCGTATTTTCAAAAATACGGCACGCCTGTGCGTTTTTCCTAGCACTGGTGCTATAAAAGCTGCCTAGCGCCAGCGCAGGCACCCTTGAGCCATTTTGCAAGGGTGCCTTCACTGTAGGGGTTATTGTTTATGTGCAGGAAGGGACAGAATTTCTTTTAACATCACCCGTTACAAGACAGCAGACTGAAGATGAACCCTATAAGTCCCACAACAGTATACTAGACAAAAACAATACCGCACCTACAATCACCACCAACCACACCAACTGGCCAGGAAAGCATGACCTGTGGAATCACAAAGCACGGTACAACTCCATACTTAGAAAAAAAAACTCCATGTAAGAAATTGAACCAAAAAAAACGTGGACACACAGAAGCAAAGGGTGCAACACAGGCAACCAAACATTACCGGCTGAATAGATTTTCCTTGCGTAGTCTCTTCTGAGTAGCTCCTTAAATAGTTGAATCTCCAGTTTCTTGTAGACATTTTCAGTAGTTGTTTCACCAGCATACACGCATGTCTCTGTCTCCAGATCGTCGCCAAAAATGTTGTAATCAATGTCTGGTAGCCGAGTGTAGTTTTATGATGATTTATTTAGTCTTAGTTGCAGGTTGGTACAGCCATTGGGAACAGCCCCACCAGGAGCAGCCTGCTTGCTGCTTAACCCCTACACCAACTGTCACACCTCACCTCATGGGCTCCCCAAATATTCCATTCATCATCACCACTCCAACATTCCATGCAGCACATTCACACTGGCCTAATGAGCAGCTAGGGGTAAAGCAACAGGGGAGATGCATAAATACATAAACAAGACATAACAAGCAGTGCCACAGAGAACCCAGACTCAACATCGCCATCCAGAGTCGGACTCCAGTGGCCACTCCCTGGTGGACCCCATTCATCCTGGTGCAATGCCATCATTGTCCACCACCCCCATTCCATCTCCTCCCTCCCTGCTGCTCTCCACCCAGTTGTCCTGGCCCGCTACCCTAAGAGGGGAGCTGTCTTCTTAACTACAGCTCACCCCCTGTTCCTCCAGCTGCCCTGAGTGAGGAGGTCAATTGACCTCCAGAGACAGATCTCTGTTGGGCTAACTGCACTGCTGGATGCTCAGGCTCTGGTCTCCTCACTGACAGCAGCCTTACACCCACCCCAGCCTTCCACCCCACATCCTTCCTCTACCCCATCTCCATCTAAATACCCTATACACCTGCCTGTCCCAAGCACACACACGCCTGTGCATGTACCCACCTAAACAGACCAGTGCAGCACACACAGACACACGCAGCCTAAATATCTCAAACACACATCCACACAGCACACACTCTCAACCTACACCCCCACTGACCCCACCAACATTGGCCCCCAGAGAACAGTTACACCGGCTGACCCCTCACCCCCCACACCTTGGCACTCAACGCACACCTGCACCCACACACCCATCCACATCTCCCACCATCAGCGCAGATAGCACACCTGCACCCATACACCCATCAACACCACCCATCATCAGCGCAGATAGCACACTCGCACCAAAAACACCCATCAACACACACCATCATCACACACACATAACCGACTCACCCACAGGCACATCCACCCCATCCCCCATACCCTGCCCATCCACTACATACACACACACTACAGGCCAAAGCCCACACTCATCTACACAACACACACCTGCACCAACACCAGACACATACACTCCCTCTACCTCCTAACCAGAACCAACTTATGAATATCCCAGAGCCTCAGAGCGTAAACACTACTTCCTTTCTCTTGGACTTTGCCCTGCTGGACACCTCCCTCCCTCTCGCCAATCTAGGCCCCCTTTTTCCATACCCAGTAACTTCCACCTCAAGAGCCACCATTCCCAAGTCCAAATCCAAAAGTCAGAAAAAAACAAAGACCCCTCCCAAAACCAAAAAACACTCCCAAAACCAAAACAACCCTTTCCAAGGCAAAGTCCACTCCTCCCAATTCCAAGACCCCCTTCCAATTGAAATCTTTAAGGTGCCTGGCATGCCCACTAGATGCCCCTTCCTGGGGAGGTTCACCTGGCAGTATTATGTAGGCAAGTCTGGTGGAGAACAAGTTGGTCACCTGCCCCCACACCCACCCATATGGACTGGCCATTGGCCTCATATTTCCATATACAGTTCTGTTTAATTCTGAATAAAGCACATCATTTTCTTTGAAAGACATGAGTCCTGCCACTTTTTCTGATATACTTTTGATGTTACTATGTACTTTGTAATGTGTGACTACAGTTTTGGCTCTTACTTATAGTTTGCTGTGCAATTATCAGAGGTTTGCAAATCCTGGAAATGGCACCGGTGATAGTATTCCACAGGAGAAGGCCAACTGTTCCAAGGATGGACATGTTTAATGACGTGATATTAGGTGGGATGTCATATGGTGGGTATTTCTACTTCTATTGGACAATGTCAACTTCATTTGGCTTGACGATCTCACAATGATGTGGGTTGGATATGAGTTTGATGTGTTGAAGTAACAAACTTGATTAACCACACATTGAGGGAATTATGTAGGCCTAATGATGTCTGATTTGAAATGGGCATATGTCCACATATGTGTTTTGGACTTTCACCAAAATCATCTTCCTGTGTCACACAATCAGTTCCTGCTGTGTTTGCTCAGTGGACTTGCACTTCCACGTTTCCCTGATTTGCATGGCTGTTGGTTATGATATTGTTAGTCCCGGATATACTTCCATCCACTGCTACTGTGCACATGGGGATTTGGAGTCATGTGTAACGTTGACTGTGGCCCAGGCCTTAGGCTGTCATGAACCATGTGGTGGAGTGAGTAATATTATTTATGAGTACTTTCTATTCAGATAGAACTTCTTAATGACATTTCTTTCTTCCATGGTTTGAAGGTCTGGGAATTGCAGGTACACTGGAGCCGTTCGTCTTCTTATTGTCCCAGACTACCTATATATATATACATTTGGACTAGCTGCACAGTGTCTCCAGTAACATCTATGAGGAGAAAGCCAAAATAATCATGTGAGCGAACAGTACTGGATATGCAAGCATTACTCATCCATCTACGTAATCACTGACTGACATCAATGTTCACCAGTTAATACTCATTCTGGACTCCACATGTGTGAATTTCAGGGATGTGCACATTGTACATACTCCAATTGTATCATATACACCGACCTGTCCTATATATGGATATGAACACCTTATTTCCATCATCGCCGGGGACAAATTCACTGCCGTAATCATGCGGACTTGAGCAGAAATTCTCTACAAACTTGTTTGTGAACTGGTAGTTACAGAGCATTGGTCTACAACCTTTGTAGACATGTCCCAACATACTTGTAGTGATGATGAAGCTGTAGAAAACTTGAGGATTACTATTATTTCAAATGCCAAAATGGGGGCTGTCTGGCATTGTTCATCGGACATTCAGAATCGACTGCTGCCGGCAGAGGTAGACCATGTGGTAGGGAATGTTATCCATGGCGGACACAGCCATTGGCTAATATTGCTGCATGTGATGGTCGTGGTCTAATGGCTGTGTCCGTGTACGCAGGAGACCGCCTATGTGCAATCCATGTACGTCGTGGTGCGAAAAACTATTCACTTGCCTACTGACACTACTGCTATCAACACCTCATCAACTTTTGCTGCTGTTTTCCATCTCTGGGAGCAATCATGGCATGCTCTGCAGGAAATGAGGGCCCCTGCCTTCTCTCCAGAGGAGCTGGGGATGCTAGTGGATGAGGTCCTTCCCCTATATGGCCAGCTCTATGGATCACCAGAGGAGCAGGTAACTTCCTAACATACATACATCACTTTGTTTTACTGTAGTGCTCCTTGTCTCACAGGCTATGATGTGGGTTTAATTTCCAGTATGTTATATGATAGTAATTTAGTCAAATGTTGCTGTCCTACATAGGACATTCATGTGATGGATTGTGAAGCACTGCACTCTGTGTGCTTCACATAATCATTGTGACTTTTGTTAAGCCTTAGATCATACCTGGGTAGCAGGCACATTTCAATGCATATGTTCAGTTGATGGTGCCATGTAAACAGTGTATTACCAAATCATGGTAAAGGGTAGTAAATTATTATAGGCTTACAGTATGAGCTGTGTATGTATACTGTAAGAGGCAGGTAAGGACGATGTGAGGCATGTGTACAGTTAAAATACTTATGCAGGCCAGATCTGTACTCATCAAACTTTGCTTATGGAACTAGCTGTACCACAATGGCCCCCTCAGAGTACCACACAACATTCATTTCACATATAGCATGGCCAAAAGATGTACCTTTCTGGATTGAAGTGCTGAGAATGTGATGTACATGTGGGGTGAGTCTGCACTTCCTGCAGAGGGAAAAGGATGATGAAGAATTGTGCCTATCATTGGCCATGGCAGAGGTTGAGAGGCACAGTCACTTTGGGATGAACTTGTGAGTCACAAGTTTACCTTCCTATAGTTCTGCTGTTCCTTGGATGTTACCAAATTGATTCCCTTCCCCCACTATTTGTCCAGATTGCCTTTGAGTGTTGTACATTCTGTATGTTGTCAGAGGTCACCCCCTGACCTGATACGTCTTTCCGTTGGCCCACACTATGCGTGTGTGTGATTGAATTAGGTCAAGTCATTTACTTCCACAGGTGTGTTCCAACTCTTCCTAAATTCTTGCTTGCATTGTACAGGCCTAATGCTCATGTGACATCTTGACTGTTCTGGAAATTGCTAATATGTGAGACTTTTGTGGTTTAGTAGCTTGTTAACATGCAACAAATCAAGGTGTTCTAAAGTTTGTAAGTGTCATCCCTGTGTCAGGCAGGAGGTATGTCCTGTGATACTAGTAACCAACCACTCAAACTCTGTCACACATTGTATGGTATCCCATTCTGGTGTCCGCATGGCCAGACAGTACCAGAGTGGCATCTGTCAGTGTGACACATGCAACCCCTTTCATTGTGACCTTAGTGTTTGGTGTCAATATGTACTATGGTGTCAGGCTGTATGTACCGTATGCATGTAGTTAATGGGCCTGGTGGTTACCTGGTGTGTACAAACATGAACAAGTAGGTTAGTCTTCAGAAGGTCTGAATGGTGTGTGCCACAGTAGCTCACAGCACACTACATGTAGGATGGCCCTGGCCTACATGGTGTTAGTGGGTTGTCTTTGTCAGGGTAGGACACAACCAGGATTAAGGATAGTAGGCCTGGGCGGTGAATTCCACTCCGCTCGCGGAGTTTGCAGAGTTTCCCACACTCCGCGTTACGCGGAGCTCGCGGAGTTCCGAAAAACTCCGCTTTGCGGAGCGGAGTTTTTTTCCTCGCTCGCGTTCACCAACGTCAAGTTGGCGAGCGCGAGCGAGGAAAATCCACCTCCCGGCAAGACTTTTCCTCGTTTGCGATCGCCAACATCAAGTTGGCGAGCGCGAGCGTGGAAAATAACCCTCCCGGCGAGATTTCTCAACGCGGGGGGTCAGGTTTCTCATTGCGAGTGGTCGCGTATGCTCGCGACTGCTCGCATTGAGAAAGCTGCCGCTCGAGTAAAAATCTACTCGAGCGGCAGAAAAGGTAAGCTTGCTCTGTGCATGCTGCTGTTCGCAATGATTGCACAGTGCGGACAAGCATCCGGCACTGTGCAATCACCGTGAACGGCATTTTTCTATCGGAGCTCCGCATAGTGCGACTGAGTTTTTTTTGCACTTCGCGTAACTTCGCGTAGTGCAACTCCGCGAACTCCGCCCAGGGTTAAAGGATAGTCCGCCGATGACTACAAAAGTATGAATGCCCCCTATATATGGTGCTAAGCATGTGAGGAGTACACATGTAATGTTTTAAGAATTGTAACATGCTTCGTCTAGATGTCTCCAAAATGTGTGTGATCTGGACATTAATCCATTTACTTGCAGTTACAATGTTTTGCTTAATCTCTTGCATATATACAGGTCAACCTCCATCAGAAGCAGGGACTGTTTAAAGCCATCACCTGGAAAGTGCGGTCCCTGGGGGTCTATCTGCCACTGCAGGAAGAGGTGAGAGGACCTGAGACGCTGGACCCAGAAGAACGTGGAGGTCCAGCTAGGGAAGTCCTCCCAATGTGGTAGGGGCATACACCGGACTCTCCTAATGGACTGCAACCTGGCGGTGGCCTACCCAGAGTTTCATGGGCAGTTGAGGCCCAACAGCAGCTAGGAGGGGGTGAGTATTGGGCCGAGTCATACATTGTGCATTAACAGTTTCCTCTTGTTACAAGCAGCAGTTTCCCCATTAACATTGAAGGTGACCCATGTCCTAAGGATTAGCAGTGCTGTTGCATGTGTAGGTCTTGTTGTTAGTGCATGATATTTGACCAAGACTTATGTCTTTTGAACCAGATCCAAAGCTGAGTCAAGGCACATGTCTATCTTCAGAGTTGGACATACACCTGGCTGAGTAATGTGACAGTTCACCTACATATGTTTGATGTTGTGTGTGACAAATGTCCCACACAGACCACTTGTCTTCTTTGTGTCAGGAGTGATGCTCCCTCAATACTGTTTTTGTCCTGGGATCTCTTACATGTGACATGGCATGCAGTGCACATAGGATGCAGAAAATGAGCCTTACTTGCCCTTGGTAAGTGGGATATGTTGAGCATTAAGAGATGGCAAACCACACTGGTGCCATCGGTATTTATGCCTACATGATGCCAGTTTTAATTAGTTGTGCTATCATCTGCTCAAGTGTATGATACATGATGAAAGGGTCAACATAGGTTGAGGTGAGAGTCCTCCACACTTGTATGTGTTGGCCAATGTTTAAAGGACAATGTTCATTCATGCTGGGGATGCAGGTGATGTGTACACATAGACAGGAGTGTGTAGACATGGGTGGGTTTGTTAGACATATGAAGAGGCATTAATCTCTCTTATTAGGCATGTTCAATTGTTGAGGCTATATATTTCATGGTATGTACACTTACAGTTGTGTCTCACAAACTGATCATCGAGGCCATTGATGTGGGAGTGTACAGTTATGTGAACTACACTGTTGAAGGTACATTTACTTACTGATGACATGCATCAGGGAGTGACATGCAGATTTGGTGTGGTCATATGTGGGTGTTTAAACACTGTGATACATTGGTATTTGTGTGTGCAAAATATTATGGGTACTGTGATGTGCCTTCCCTTTTGGACAAAAGTGACACCTCATATTCATGGACTGGAGATTACCTGAACCTCTTAAGACTTTCACTGTTCTATTGAGTTGTAGATATGCAGTCTGAGGATGGTGTTCCCACCAGGACCAATGTGGACTGGGGATGTCCTTAGCCGTAGGTGGTTTCTGGCACTATGTATATATGTGCTACTTCTGACAGAAAACGTATGCCACCTTGTCTCCATGCAAGTTTTAGGAAACCTTGTTGGGGGAGTGATCTGTGCACCTTTGATAATGTTATTGTTAAGAGCAGTTTGTACATTGGGTTTACGTAGATGTCTTACACTTATTTCAACTGTCATTTCAGCATCAACCCAGGCAAGCAGAGGAGACTGTGCCGACAATGTTGGGGATGCAGCTGGCCAAAGTGCCTCCTGTCAGGAGACTGAACCCTGATGGAGACAGTGGCCCAAAGGGTGAGGGGGGTTTCCTTGGAGGCAGCTGATTTGATATAATCTTCTACTGAGTCGACCTCCAGTGGCAACTCCCTGGTGGTGGCGGAACCCACGGGACCTGTGTCTACAACACCCTTGTCTGCCACCCCCTGTTCCATCTCCGCTCTCCCTGCTGATCTCCACCAAGTTGTCCGCCCCCACTCCGGTAAAGGGAGAGGCATCTCTTTTGCTCCAGGCACCTCACCCCTGCCCCTGTCCCCCAAGCTGCCCTGAGTGAGGAGGCTATTGATCTCCTGAGAGAGATCTCTGTTGGGCAGACTGCACTCCTGAATGGCATCCAGGGGCAGTCCAGCCAGCTGATGCAGATGCTGGCCTACCTGGAAGGCATTCACAGTAGTATGACTGGCCTACAGAGGTTGTTTCAGGCTCTGCCTCCTCACTGACGGCAGCCTTCCACCAACCCCAGCTTTCCACCCCACCCCACCTCCTGCCTCTACCCCATACCTATTCCCTTTCCCCAAACCTGTCCACAGCAAACACAGACTGAAGCACACACTCATGACAACATTCACACACAGTACATGCACACAAAAACACAGCAAGACGTCCAGGCATGCAACCACTCTACAGACACTCACCCCCTCACCAGCCCCAACACAAACATAACCACAGACCCCACACCAACAGACACAGCCCTGACACACAACATTCCCCTAGACACCACACAGATGCAGTCCAGACACACAACATACCCCAGACCCCGCACCAACAGACACAGCCCAGACAGAGAACATACCCAGCACATCCACAGAAAACACCCAAAAAACAAGCAAACGCAAATTCTCACCCAAACAACAGATGCCTACAACACAGACACAACATAAATCAGACCCACACACACCTGCTACAACAATACGGACACCTAAGGCACTCACTGACACTCCCTCTACCTCCAAAACCCCACCCCTTGATATCCCACCTCTGCAGAATCCCTAGGAAAGCCCTATGTTTGCACTTGACCTTACCTCTGCCACAGCCACCCCCTTTTCAAAGTCAAGAAGTTCCCTTCCTCTTCCAAACCAATCCCTTCGACATCCCGTTCTACACCTGTGAGTCCTGACCAGCCCACCCCCAAACCCGGCCCTAGCCAAAAGTTATCCAAACCCCCTCCCAAAGTCAACCCAAATCCTCCCAATACAGACCCCAGCCCTCCCAAGTAACATCATTGAGGTGCCTGGACTGCCCACTAGATGCCCCTTCCTCGGAAGGTTCCCTTGGCAGTGTCAAGGTAGGCAAGTTGAGTGGTACATCAGTGTGCTGGCCCACATGGGACTTTTGAACTGGCCATTGGCCTTTGTTAAGATCCAGCTTTTGGATATGTGTAAATTAAAGCTTGTTCATTTTTGAGAACACATTAGCCCTGCCATTACACTGCATACTGTTGACTGTTATTGCTTACTTTAGTACGTGTGACTACAGTTGTGTTATTTGACCCAGATTGCTGATCCATTAGAAGTGGTTAGTATGATCTGACATTTGCACCTGTTATGGAGTTACAGTGGATGAGCAGAAATGTTCATTGAATGGAAATGTGGGATAAATTCCAAATGGGGTTGACATTGCATTGTGTGATATTCCATTTGGTACGTATTTCAGCTTGGCTAATGTCAACCTCATTTAGCTAGCACTTCTCCCTATGATGTGGGCTGGATATGTGTTAGGTGTGTTAAAGTTAGATATTTGTGTATCTTCACATGGAGGAAGTTTAAATGTCATACCTTTGTGTAGTTCTGCATGGACATGTGTCTATTGTGCAGTGTGTACCTTACAGATTCTTCATCTAGATGTGTGCCACATGCTGTTCATGCTGTGTTTGTTTTCATAAGTTGCACGTATCCATTGCCTACACATGCATGGCACCTGATTATGCTATTGGTTGTCTCTGATATACTTCAGTTCCCTGGTCCAGTGCATGTGGAGTTTGTTATGCATGAGCAACTTGTACTGTGCCCCAGGACCCCAGCCTTTCAGGGTTCCCCCTGATTGAGCATAGCTATCCTGCAGAGAGTGTTTCCATTGTTCCCAGAGAATAGTTCTCACACTGATTCTATGTAATCCCATTGCCTTTTCATGTGGGTGATGTGCGAGAGTCCACTACAGAGTTGTTGCAGAGAAGGTGTGTTTCAGTTTATTGACACATCTATACTGATGTTTCTTTGACCTCACAACAGGACCTGGGATGTGTGTAATGTCAGTGTGTCACATTCACTATACCATCGTGGTTAGAGTTGCAGTGAGAGGGACTGATGGTAGTTGTAGTCACTTCAATGTCACTTTAGCAACACTTGAGAAATGGTAACCTGAATGACTACTTTAGATCAGCAGTGACATGGCAGACAAGTGAGAAGGACCAAAAGGATTGTAGCATCTTAGTAAGAGTTAGAATCACAAGGCCTCATGGTAGTGGTTGTGTGGCATCTGCTTATTGTCAGACCGGTGCCATGCTTACGAGGGAATGTATGTCGCAAGCTCCCTGCTTGCTGCCTAGCTACAGTGGCTTGGAATGTGATGTTTTAACCCCTTGCATGCTCGGGACAGCCCCCGGCCGTCATGCGTCACGGTGGGCATGTGCCGAGGACGGCCGGGGGCCGTCCGAATCCCGCCCACTATTCAAATCGCCCGCACAGCGCGAAAATTCGTGCTGCATGCAAGGGGTTAAAATGAGAAGTGGCTGTTGATAGATCGACATGCTGTGCCTGGATGGGATCTTTTCCTCTTAGAATAAACGCAATATTCAACTTGTCATCCTGCCTCGAGTGATCCTTTCTAAGAACCCTGGATCCTTCACTGGCGTAGTCGGCAGGATGACAAGTCTCTCTTTGATTCAAGGAAAGCTGTTAAAAGTACTAATGTTGCAATTGGTGATATGGTGGTCATTAAACACCCTGGTTTGAGTTCAAAATTTTCAAAACCCATTAGAGTGATTAAATTGTTTAAAAATGCTATCAAAACGCAGGATCATCATATATGGAACCTCGGGAGAGTCGTTCCTTACAAAGGTCTTCCAAGCTCTATGGTGAGGGACTGTAATGTGAAAGGTTCTTCAACCTCTCGTTCTCCTGTAAGCGGTTGTGATTCAAATGTTTCTATAAGTACTCCCAGGTTGTCTCCTAGGATGAGAGTTAAACCTTTGTATTTGAGAGATTTTGTCTAGCAGATCTCATGTACTTAATCTCATTATTTAACTTTTGTATATTTACACCTCTTCTGTATTTTTTTTTTTTTATTTAGCTTTTGTTTTTGTTTGAAAGAGGGAAGGTGTGTGGCATCTGCTTATTGTCAGACCTGTGCCATGGTTACGAGGGAATGTATGTCGCAAGCTCCCTGCTTGCTGCCTAGCTACAGTGGCTTGGAATGTGATGTTTTAAAATGAGAAGTGGCTGTTGATAGATCGACATGCTGTACCTGGATGGGATCTTTTCCTCTTAGAATAAACGCAATATTCAACTTATCATCCTGCCTCGAGTGATGCTTTCTAAGAACCCTGGATCCTTCAGGTAGTCACTTCAATGTCACTTTAGCAACACTTGACAAATGGTAACCTGCATGACTAGTGAAGATCAGTAGTGACATGGCAGACAAGTGAGAAAGGGCAAACGTTATGTGTGACAGACATTAATAGGTGTGAAATTCATGAGGATGTGGTGTTGTGGAATACAAAATAATGCACACATCACTATCACTGTATATAATTCGCTGACACATGTCCATTTGTATATAGTATGCCTGTGCAGTACCAATGGTTTGGCCTAGAAGGGCATCCTACATATGTATTTTTGATGATTGTTAAAAAACAATCCCAGACAAGGTCCCTGTATATGTGTAAATTTCTTAGGGACCTCAACTCCCTTGCCTGGTCCATGGCGAGATATCGTTTTGCAGAGGAGTCCATGGCAGCAATTAGTTGTATGACTTACCACCTATTTTGTCCATGATGGAGTGGCTTTTGAACATGGTCGGGGTGTTAGAGCAGCGGCAGGACATGTCCGATGGGCTCCATGATGGTAGAAGATGAGTGGAGGTGAGTTTCGGCCTGATATTCCTCCCTGCCCGCTGTCTCAGATGTGCTGGTTAGACAGTAACGGTCACGCTGACTGGAAAGCAGCTTATAATTGGTATGGGGTTTCACTGGCGGTCTGAGCATACCACAAACTCATAGGCCAGCTCTGCGGCTGCTGTGCTCGGAGTGCACTGGCGGTGTCAGCGGTTCGGCATCGGTCTTTGCAACGCAAAGCCCAACTCGTAATACAGCAGTCGGACTGCCAAGCTCACTGCAGTGAGACCTCCACCACCAGTACGGTGGTCCACAGACCACCAAACTCGTAATAAGGCTCATATTGTCTACAACATACTATATACAGATTTTATATTTTTAAGAGGGCCCATCAGTGGCACATTGCTATTGGGCCCCTTCCATTTTTTAACCCTCACCAGCATTATTTATTTTATTTTTATTACTACTATTCCATCTTTTTTAAGAGGGCTGGCAGTGGCAAACTGCTATCAGGCCACTTGCATTGTGCAGCACCCCCGCCCCACCCACTGTTGCTATAGTAGAAGGTTTCTTTGCTTTGAATAAACCATTGCAATATGGTCACCCTGTATGCATGCATGTGCATGGCAGTCATTTTGGAATTATTTTGCTAAAAGGCTAAATAAAAATAATCCAGGAGGGCCACAACACCGGAACATGCATGTGATGTGACTATCTTGGAATTGCGATTCTTATGCTTTAAAAAAACCATTCCATGGTGACAACCTTACCTGTGTGTGCACTCTTGAAAGCCATCAGTGAGAGAAAATAAGAATTCGTAAACACATTGGTTTAATGGGGAGACTTATTTACTTTGCCAATGCTTGTTTGGTGTTTTGGTAGCAGAACCTTATCTACAATAAAATGATTGGAGATAGCAAGCTGCCTTGTTTCTGGCCATTGGATACACTAATGGAAGGATTTAAGTGTTCATTGCTAGCATCACAAACCCGGGTCCATGTGTCCAAATGCAGTTTAACAAGTACCTTTTCCATAGACAGGAGTTCCAGATTTGCCCAGCACCTGTTGAAAGCTATGTCAACCATACCACAGCAAAGTGTGGATGCCCTGTTCTTTTCCAGGATACTGCATGGATGCTTTTTGTTTAGCTAGTGCACCTTGAAGCCACCCCGTCTATACCAATACATCATGTAGTCACCCCCTTTTCCATGACACATTATGGGTACCCTTTGAACAGAAACCTGATCGGCATCCCTTCACTAGAACATCATATTGGTGATCCATTGTCACTAGAAGATGGTATTGGTGCTCCCTTCTTCACAACATCGTTCTGTGTTACCCTCCTCTTCATACCACTGGGTTTTCAGCCTACTCGTCAGGGCACAAATCCCTGGTGATGAAGAGATTTGTATAGCTGTCCATAACACACCCGTATCAGCAAAAGACTGTGGGTCTCATTTACAATATTTTGACGTAGGGCATCACCGCAAACCTTCCTGCTGCACTGCTGCGTGTCAAAAGAAAAGGGCAGGAATGCACTGTATCTGTCAGATACGGCGAATTCCCATCCTTTCCCCCTGGTGCACAAAAGGTTGCCATGCCCAACGCAGCCACCATTACACAACGATGCAAGGTAATTAACGTGTGTTGTTTTTTTTTCTTTTATATAAATGGAAAATATGAACTATTCATATTGGTGGAAATTGAGTTACTGGTTGAGGGGGGTGAGACCCTACTCAAGCAGCAACTGCTATCTCTGCCAGGTGAAAAACAAGCAAACCCCAAATCAGCCCATGCTTAACCCTCTGGTAGCTTGGCTCAAAGCAGTCAGGTTTAACTTAGAGGCAATGTGTAAAGTATTTATGCAGCACTCAAACAGTAATAAAGTGAAAACAAAACACAAGAAAATTTCCACACAAATTTAGACAAATAGAGTAAAATGTAGATGAAAACAACAAAAATCCAATCTGTAGAACCAGAGATATGCAATTTCAAAATTTTAAGTAAAAATATTACCTAGAAGCACAATGCGCCACCTGTGGCTCTCTGGTTGCGCCGGACTAGTTTAGTCTGACCAACCTTGGTGGAGTGGATACAGGGACCAAGTTAGGCCCGCTGAACAAAGCATCTTAAATCCTGGTTTGCGGAGCGTCGAGGTTGCATCTCACATCGGCAGTTCGGAAGGGCTGCAAGGTTGTGATATGTAGTCTTGCATCGTCATCGAGGAAGCCACAACAACAACAGTAAGCAGCACAAACCTGCAGTATCATGGACTGTTAATCGTTGTCTCAACAGTGAGCAGTACAAACCAGAATAACACAGGTTATTTCTAGGTTTCTCAACAGTGAGCAGCACAAGCCTGGAGCATATAGTTTAAGACCATACATCAAGACACTTTCACAGTGTTATGGTGTCTAAAAGAGCAGATTCTGTGTTTTTTTATCGTTGATTTTGCTTCAGCTCTTTTCTCTCCCCCAGTATTTCATTTACATTTATTTGAGGATTGGGATGTGGAAGAAAAAGTTAACTATGAGCCAGATACACTCACTCAGCCAATGCTTATTTTTGCCAATGCAGAGCCAAATGATTGGTTAATTCCTTTCAGAGGTGAGACGTATTGGTTTTGCCAATGCTTGTTATATATTAAGCAGCAAAGCCTGTGGGCTTGCAAGGCACCCTTTAGGGCTGATGGAGCTAATATATGCCAGCATGTTCGACATGCAAAAAAATTTCATTGCCATATATCACTGCAGTGGTTTCAAATTGCAGACCAGCTAGAGGAATATGGTGCTATCAGGAACCATACAATTGAGTCGCATACATAGTGATGAAAATATGCACTTTAACCCACATATGATATTTAATTTCCACTCAACTGGAGAAATATTTGTGCCAGTTTACAATGCCCATACCAGACTAAACTAACTGGGTGTAAAACACTTTACAGCACTATTTTATGGGAAGAGCACATGCGCTTAATAGGGCATATAAAAGGTGAAAATGTGTGGTGAGAATGCAGAAAAGTTGGATTTTGTACATATACTAATCACTGTTGAACATCCAAAAATCTACCAGGTTGATATCTATTCAGCACTAAACAATTATTTTATGAGCCTTCCTTAGCACCAGAAGAGGCAACATCTTTTTCAAACAAGAACTATAAAAGGATTAAAAATGTCAGACTGTGGCACCTCAATAACCCAATCTAAGTAGCAGTAGTAATAATCTTTGTGAGCACTTATGTGGTCTTGGGACCCGGTATTGAATAGCAACCTGACTCTGGTACTTATTTTAATTGTTTATAATTTTGCCGAAGTCCTTTCAAGGTTTACCCTATCAGCTAACTGACTACAAGGACTTTGCAAAGAGAAGGTATAAGAAATAAATAACAGACAGGCGTGGAAGGTGTGGTGCAGCGGCCAGGGCAGCTGACTTCGGAGCACAGGGTTCACGGTTCGATCCCCGGCGGCAGCTCAGCACCATGTTACTCTGGGCAATAGCTCACTTAATTTCCACTCCGGCCCCCAGCGCCTTGAGACCCGTAAGGGTGAGTAGCTGTGCTATATAAAAACGGACTTACATTTTTTTTTTTACTTACAGGTAAGTGTGTCAAAGGGGAGAGATTTCTAAATTGAGTCATCAATTTTCACTTACATATTATTTCATATGACAAGAGGTCTATTCTCATGTTGAAAAAGATGAGCGTTTATTAATACATACTGGCAAATATTTTCTATGATTGTTGATTGAAAAAGATTGATTTTTATCTCTAGGATCATAAAAACGACACACATTGTACAAAACAAAGTCACATAAATACAAATACACACAGTTACATAAAAACTTTAAATATAATTCCCCCTCCCCCAATACAGACACTTTCTGGGAGCAGCCCTACAAACAGCTCTTGTACAGTTAACATATTTTTGACCAGTTATTTAAAAGCGCAATTGCTAATACATATAAAATATTACTTTCATATAGAAAGAAGTAAACTAAAAAACATATAAAAAACAGGTTATCACTATTTTTAAAAATATACAAGGTTTTTAGCAATCCATTTGTATGAAATCAACAACCGCTTCTGAAAAAAGTAGTACAGCATCTTTAGACAATGTAGCTGATAGAATATATAAAAAATCTATGGAATAAAAATACAATTAAAAAATCCTAAAGACATAATAAAAATCATCAGACACCAAAAGATTAAATTGTATGTTCGGAGACAAAGAGGCAAAGAGGTATCACGCCCCATATATAAAAGGGACCATAAAAAGTATAAAATAGCATCACTATAGCTTGCGTTGTATCTGTGCTTAATATTCGAATAGCTTGAAAGTGCCTCCCAACGATCTACAGATGGGCCGTATCCATTTGTTTCATTGGATAGTGTAAGCTGGGCAGAAGAGAAATATATGAATGAGTGACTCTGAAGCACCTGAGCATGCTGGACACAAGTCATCCTTACCTGCTGCATCTGACCACTTACTGCAGAAAACCTTAGCTGGTAAAGATTTATATCTAAACTGAACATGTAGTTTTCGTGCTCTCATCTGCACTACTTCATCTACGGTAGACACGGAGCATGGAAGAGGTTTATGCTCCAGTAATCCCTCAGTTATATTACCCATACTTCCGGTGACCACTAAAACTGCCAAGGTTTCCCAATAGATGCTCTTTAAACTGGCTTTGGAGACTTGAGTCAAATCTACTGGGCTCAGCCCAAATCTCTCCAAACCCAATCTACCCAACAGATGTGTCAGGCATTTGAACCATGGGCTTTTCATAGCCTATTTTTTATGAGAAAAACTATTCTTTTCTTCTTCATCAGTGCGCATCACTTGCATGCTTGCACTTATGATCCAATCTTTAATATTATACCAGCACGTTTCAATGGAGTCCTCACTAAAACAATTTTTCATTGCATCAGGGCACCACTGGTGTCCCTCACTACTCAGACAGTGATGTGCTATCTCTTCTGTTTTTCTTGCAACTCTTCCCAGTGTTTCTGTTCTTCATACTTCTGAATTGACAGGATGAACAGTTGAATAATCAGTCAAGATGAACCATGTGAAGGCATGTGAGGACACGACCTGGACATGACCCGGAAGGTGTGTATATTTATACTAATATAAAAGAGCATTTCATGGCTGAAACTCGTCAGGATAATAATCAAGTACACAGATGAAAGATGCTTTCCCTCTGCCACTATTTCTAAACAAGTTCTATCCTAAAACACAAATTATTAATGCAACTGGTAATTTATTGCAGGAGAGCACCAAGGGTCTCATTTACAAAGAAAATGACGCAGCGCGGTGCCGCAAGCCATTTTGCTGCACCGAGCTGCGTCATTTTAAAAGCACTGGGATACGTCGTATTAACAACAATACAATGCATCTGTGTGCTTTCCCCTGCGCTGGCACACAATTGGCTGCCATGCACCAGCACAGGCACCCTTGCATCATGTTGCAAGGGTGCCTGCATTGCGGGGATGAATGTTTTTGTGGAGGAAGGGACACCGTCCTGCACAAAAACAATAATTGATGGCATTTTCCTCTTGCTATGCATGCTGCAGAATGCAGCGCACACAGAAAGAGGAACAAGGAGAAATTAAAGTATTTCTCCCTGTTGTGCCAGTCCTAAGCCTCCCATGGGGAGGCGTAAGATTCTGAAGCATTCCCAGCTTTACAAAACTTTGTAAATCTGGGAATGTGTCAGGTTCCATGGATGTTGCGTGGGAACATCCAAAGCAACACCCATGGAACGCCCCTTTCACACAGATTAATGCGTGAAAGGGCCCCATATTTTACAAGGCCATAAAAAGTCATGCAGGGTAACTTTACGTGGCCTTGTAAATTTGGGCAGGCACACTGCGCCGCCGGTGCGTCAAAAGAAGTGATGCACCGGTGGTGCAATGGCCTTGTACATGAGGCTACAAATCTTTATCACTTGGCCACAATGCATCTAAAGGCTCTTGAATTCCAGGTCATAAGTGGTACACCACTGTGCCTAGCATTCCTTTTATATAATCTCTCCAGATGTTGATTTTATAATGACATTTTTGTGTTTGACTGATTCACTGTAGTATGAAAGTTCCATTAAACTACTGGCCAAAGTTATATGTTTCCACTATTCCTCATGACCATGCAGTCTAAGAAACTTTCAGACTTAACCTCTTATGTCCCCATTTCTAGTACATATATCATCAATTTAAGCCTTATCTGGAAACCACCTTTTTTTGGCAAAATCAACCCATATTTATGGACTGATTTTGGTAGTTTTTGACTCTGTGCGCTGAGACTCTTCTAATCAGCCTCTGTGCATGTGCTCTGACCCTTAAAACATGTTGAAATTGGTTATACTCCTGACTGGAACACTTAACTTACCTCTAGGTCCCTAGTATATGGTTGAAAGTGTACCCAGGACCTGCAAGTTGAATGTTACTAGTGGACTGCAGCACATGGTGTGCCACCACTAAAGTGACAATGTAAAACATGACTGCAGGCCTTCAAACAGTAATTTGGCTGTGCAGGTTTAAACTACAAATTCGTCCAGTCAAAATAACCCATTTTGACAGGCCTAAACCCTCATTTGAAATATTAATAAGTCACCCATTAGTAAGCCTTAATGCTCAATACAGAAAAGTTGTAAGATATGTAAAAGTGTAATGTAACCCAAGTCATTACAGTAATAAGACTCTAAAAGCTATTTTCACTTTAGCAGGCTTGGCTGTTCCATAAGAAAGCACTGGGAGTTAGTATTAAATCAAAAGAATGTTACTTCTACCTAGGAAACAGCTAAAATGTTCATTTTGGACTTGTGAAATATTTATTACAAATCCAATTCATTGGCAAAGACAAATTTGTAACAAATATCAAATATTTTACAAAAGGTACTTTTAAAAAGTTACCTTCAGCTTGCCTATTACCTCTAGTAGCCCATTTGCCTGACCTTTCAACTGTCACCAAGGAGCTGAATAGCTTCTTGATTAGGTATAAATTAGCTCCCAGAGCTGAGATCTGCCCGCATTTCTACCTAGGGCAAAGAAGTGGACTACAAAGGTCAGTTGACCTCCTATTAAGCTACAGGGTCACAAAAGCTGCAAGAAGAACACTCTCCTGAAAAAGCGCAGCTGACCAGATTAAGCTGAACCTATCCCAGACCTTGCTGGTGGCTTCTGTTGCAGTGAGTTCTGATGCCCAAGTGCTGTTCCTGAGGTCCTTGAATCCCTGGCTGGTACTAGAGTGTACTTCTGCTGTCCAAACTGCAAAATATGGGACTTAGAAACTTTTTCTCAACTTTCTACCTAGAGAACCAACAGGGACCGCGGTCACCGTTGAAGCCCCAGCCATCGCTGTCAGTTGCTGACAGTGGGCCTCAGCTGGCTGGTGTGGTCCACAGAAGGAAAGCTGAGGCCAGTAGCGCAAGGAGCATCCAACAAAGTTCAGACCTTCCTGAGCATGGACTTGGTCCTTCACCTGCTAAGAGCTTTCCCACCTTCGTCGATGACCTCACTGGGACCCCATGCTTCAGCATCCTGCTGTTGTTGGGACCCACTTCAAATTTTGCTTGCAGCTTACCCCTCCGATGACCCGTTGATAATTATTTTTTAGGTCCGAAGGCAACTCTGACTGGGACAAACTTGATTCTCATATCCAACTGGGGTCCTTCTTGGTCGGCCTTAGCCCTTACCTTTGTCCCAGTCTAGCATGAACAGTTGTCCGCGGCTGGCACTTTGACTTCGTGGCTCTATTTTAATTTGAATCTTTAAAAAATCATATCTCTGGGATCTCTTTTTGAATTTGTATTGCTTTGATGTGATTTTGCTAATTAAAATATTCTCTATGTTCATACACTGGAGTGGCATTTTTATTGTGTCGTATTAACTGTTTTGGCTCTTCTAAATACTTTACATATTTTCTTAAGCTAAGCCTGTTTGCTCTGTGCTATAACTATCACTGGTTGAGCTCAGGTTTAAATGACTGAAACCTTTACTGGACTGCACAAGATAAGTGACATGATTACTTCGAGTGGACTACCATCCACCCCTACTAATAATCCACTTTCTCACAACTACTAAACAGTAACCTCTGTATATATGACACTGTTCAACTTTTCCCTACACATTGACAAATCAAACCAATAACACGTATGTGAGAAACTGGGTTATTAGTTGAGAAGGGGTGGAAGCCCTACTCAAATATTAAGCAAAGTCCTTGTCAGTGTGCAACACAAAAGTCATTAAATAAACCTCTGCTTAACCATCAAAAACACAAGAACACAAACCTTTGTCCAAATAGGGACCCTTGCTTCTAGTAAGGGTAAGGGGGTACACTCCTGAAATAACCCCTGCTCACCCTCTTGGTAGCTTGGCACAAGCAGGCAGGCTTAGTTCAGAGGCAGTGTGTAAAGCATTTGTGAACACATACAGTAATCCAGTGACAACACTACAAATGGACACCACACAGGTTGTATTATAAAAATAAGTATATTTTATATAGATTTACCACAAGACCATAAACGACAAAAATAATCCACAATACTGTACTTTAAAGATGGTAGAATTAGCTTGAGTCTCTTTAAATGAAAATGCGACACTTTGAGTTCAATGTACCTTAACATGCGTAACGCAGGGCAACGAAAAGTGTTGCAGGGAAGGTGATGCAGTAGTCCCTTACACGCAAGGACGGTGATGCATTGAAGATCTGGTGCAAAAGAAACAAAATGGCGTCTTCTTGAGGTTGCGACAACAAAGAGGTGATGCGTGCACGCCAGACGGACGTGTGGCGATTTCGATGAATCTTTGGAGCCGCGACAGGCCCTGCGACACGCTTCCCTGGCGATGCGACGGCGTCTAATGCGAGGTCGATGATCTTCTCCTGGCATGCGGGGCACGCCTCGTGTTGCGATGCGTCGGCGTCTGATGCGAGGTCGATGCTCTGCCCTGGGGATGCGACGGCGTCTGATGCGACGGTGACACTCTTCTCCGGTGCTGCGAGGCGCTTCGAAGGATGCGGCGCGCTTCTTCGGGGATGCGCCGGCGTCTGATGCGACGTCGACACTCTTCTCCGGCGATGCGAGACTCAGCGGCTGGCTGCGGCGACACGCTTCTTCATTTTGAGTCGCGCTTCCAGCTCCCAGAGACACGCAAGTGTGTCAGAAGGTCCAAATTCCCAGCAAGGGAATACAGGGGGAGCTGGTGGGTGAAGTCTGTTGTCCCTGAGACTTCAGCAGGAGGCAAACTCTGAAATCAAGCCCTTGGAGATCCTTCACAAGTTGATGAAAGTACACACAAAGTTCCCTTCTCCTTTCATTGGCAGTCAGGCAACCACTGCAGGCAGATCCCTCTAGCTTAGGGATAGTCTTCTCCTCAGTTTCTTCTTGGTTCTGCTCCTCAGCAAAGGTTTCTTCTTGTTTCCCAAAAGTGATCTAATTTCCTAGGGGTCTAGGTCCCCTTTTTATACACCTTTTCTCTTTGTTCTCTGAAGGCAGAGAGGCCTGTGCCTAGTCCAAAACCAGTTCTGGTCAGTCCTGGAGCACTTTGTTTACAGGACTCCTTCTTTCCTTTCAGAATGTGGGGCAGAGTGCTCAGCCGCCCGGCAGGAGGTGGAGTCAGCATTGTGGAAGGCAGGCACAGCCCTATTCAGACCCAGGTGCAACTCCTCGCTCCACTCTGGATGCAGATCTCTCTATTCAGCCCTGTGCTGACTCACCCTGTCTCCTGGAGTCCCCCAGCCCCTGTCACTCACAAACCCAGACAAGGAATACACAACCTAGCAGAGGCAGGCTTGGATAGTTAGGCAAGAAAATACCTACTTTCTAAAAGTGGTATTTTCAAACACAGAATGTTAAAACCAACTTCACTAAAAGATGTATTTTATCATCCTGAGTTCAGGCATACTAAATTCGTTTTTCTACCATGTTCCCTGGGTCAGTTAGGATTATAAGGTGTAATAATCAAACTGCCCATTCTGGCCTATGGGGAGCAGGTAGCCTTGCAATAGTGAAAAACGAAAATGGCTGTAATTCACTATTAGGACATGCCACCCACACCAGGGCATGTCCTACCTTATACTTACAATGCTAGGGCCTACTTTAGGGGTGACCAACATGCAGTAAAGGGAAGGTTTAGGGCCTGGTAAGTGGGTGTACTCACCAAGTCGACATGGCAGCCCTAGTCTGCACACAGGCTCTGCAATGGCAGGCCTGAGACACATTTTACAAGCTGCTTCTGTGGGTGGCACAACCAGTGCTGCAAACTCACCAGCAGCATTGGAGTTACAAGCCCTGGGCACACTCAGTGCACTGTACTAGGGACTGACAGGTAAACCAATCATCCAATCATGGAGTCACTAATACATACATCAATTTACTATAGGGAGCACTTGCACTGTGGCACTGAATAGCAGTGGCACAGTGCCCAAAGCATCTAAACCAGCAAAAACAGATCAATAACATTGGAGGCATCATCAAAAAATGGAAGGGCGACCCACGCCAAGGATGCCAGGTCTAACACGTGTCCCCTCCAGCTGAAATGTGGGGAGAACTATCCTACCTCTAGGGAATTCTCTTCACTAAGGCGGAAAAATCTGGACAGACCATCAGCATTGGCGTGTTCTGTACCAGGGCGGTGTTCCACCGTGAAGTCCATCCCCTGTAGGGAAATGGACCACCTCAACAGCTTTGGATTCTCACCCCTCATCTGCATCAACCATCTGAGGGGCCTGTGGTCTGTCTGAACCCGGAAGTGAGTCCCAAACAGGTATGGTCTCAGCTTCTTCAGCGCCCAGACCACAGCAAATGTCTCACGCTCAATAGCGCTCCCGTGGAAGTAACCTCCTGCTAAGGAAGGCTACAGGTTGGTCTAGGCCCTCCTCATTCATCTGTGACAAAACAGGCCCCACACCATGCTCTGAAGCGTCTGTCTGAACGATAAACTCTTTGGAGAAGTTGGGGGCCAGTAGCACGGGCGCCGTGCACATGGCTGTCTTCAAGGTGTCAAAAGCTTGTTGACGGGTGTCAGTCCAAATCACTCTCTTGGGCTGCTTCCTGGAAGTCAGCTCTGTCAAGGGTGCAACCATGCTGCCATACCTCTTGACAAATCTCCTGTATTACCCGGTGAGTCCTAGGAAGGCTCTCACCGCTGTCTGGGTCTTGGGGGGCTCCCAAGCCAGAATGGTATCTATCTTGGGCTGTAGGGGCGCCACCTGGCCGCTCCCAACCTGGTGTCCCAAGTACACCACGGAACCCTGCCCGATCTGGCACTTACTCGCCTTGATCGTGAGGCCTGCCCTCCGCAGCGCCATCAACACTTCCCAGAGGTGGCCCAGATGTTCTTCCCAACTGGCGCTGAACACTGCGATGTCATCCAGGTAGGCGGCACTGAACTCTTCCAGTCCAACCAACACCTGGTTGACCAACCTCTGAAAGGTGGCAGGGGCATTCTTCATCCCAAAGGGCATCACCCGGAATTGGTAGTGCTCATCTGGTGTGGAGAATGCTGACCTCTTCTTTGCCCCTTCAGTCAAGGCGATCTGCCAGTACCCAGACGTTAAGTCAAACGTACTGAGGTACCAGGCAGCCCCTAACCGATCTATGAGCTTATCAGCTCTGGGGATGGGGTGTGCGTCAGTCCTGGTGACGGAATTGAGTCCTCGGTAGTCCACACAGAACCGGAGTTCGGGTGTGGCACCAGGTGGGCTGGCCCAAGGGCTGTGAGAGGACTCAATTACCCCCAATGCAAACATCTTGGAGACCTCCTCCTTGATGCAAGCTCTCACCCTGTCAGTCACCCTGTAAGCCTTGTGCTTGACAGGAAGACTGTCCCCAGTGTCCACATCATGGACGCACCAGTCAGTGACACTAGGAACCAGGGAGGACAGGTCAGGAAACTGCCCCAACAGTTGGCGACAGTCACCTTGCTGCTCAGGTGTCAGGGAGTGAGAGAGGTTCACACCCTCCACTGATCCATCTTGCTCTTGGGCTGACAGGAGGTCAGGAAGAGGCTCGGTCTCCTCCTCCATCCCAGCATCTGTAGCTAGAGCATGCCCACTTGGGACCTCTCCAAGTGGGGCTTCAGGCGGTTGACGTGCAGGACCCGCAAGGGATTCCTGGGAGACTGTAGGTCCACCAAGTAGGTAACAGGACTCTTGCGCTCCACCACCTCAAAGGGTCTGGTCCACTTATCCTGGAGCGCACAGGGCTCCACTGGGGCCATGACCCACACTTTCTGACCAGGTTGAAGCTCCACCAGAGTGGCATTCTGGTCATACCATCGCTTCATTTCCTCCTGGCTGGCTTCCAGATTTGCCTCAGCAAGTTGCCTGAAACGCCTTGTTTGGTTCCTGAAGGCCAGCATGTAGCTATATACATCCTGGGGAGGTTTCCTGGGAGATTGCTCCCAGCCTTCCTTGACCAAACTCAGAGGTCCTCTCACTGGGTGACCATACAGGAGCTCAAAGGGGCTGAACCCTAGAGACTTCTGTGGCACCTCACGGTATGCAGAAAGAAGGCATGGCAAGAGGACGTCCCACTTAGGCCTCATGGGTTCTTCCAGACCCATAATCATGCCCTTCAGGGTCCGGTTGAATCTCTCAACCAACCCATTTCCTTGGGGATGGTATGGAGTGGTGAACTTGTACGTTACACCGCACTCCTGCCACAGGGACTTCATATACTTGGATATAAAGTTGGTACCTCTGTCAGACACCACCTCTTGAGGGAATCCCACACGGGAGAAAATTCCCATCAGTGCCCGTCCCACCATGGGGGCCGTCACTGTCCTCAGAGGGATGGCTTCAGGGTACTGGGTGGCATGGTCCACCAAGACCAGGATGAACATGTTGCCCATGGCTGTCTTGGGGTCCAGTGGCCCCACAATGTCAATACCCACCCGTTCAAAGGGGGTGCTGACTACAGGGAATGGCTGGAGAGGAGCCTTCTGCTTCCTCCCACTCTTTCCACTTGCCTGGCAAGTCTGACAGGTCCTGAAGTGAGTGGCGGCACTCCTGCGCATCTGGGGCCAAAAGAAATGGGTGACAAGCCTTTCAAAGGTCTTGTCCTGCCCCAGATGTCCTGCTAAAGGCACATCATGAGCCAAACCCAGTAGGAAGGCTCTGAAGCGCTGATGTACCACCAGCACACGGGCTGACCCAGGCTCAGCAACCTTAGGCTCGCTATACAGGAGACCATTCTCCCAGTAGATCCAATGTGATCCAGACTGATCACCTGCTGTCTGGTCTGTGGCCTGTTGCCTCAGACCCACGAGAGAAGGGCACTTGTTCTGCTCCTCGCAGAACTCCTCCCTGGAGGGTCCTCCATCTTGCTGCCAATGGGTCAGCTCAGGCAGGTCCCCCAGTTCAGCTACCTGTTCCCCTGTAGGCTCCAGGGCATCCCCCTCAGGGTCTGCCTCCTCCTGGACCGTGGGAACTTCGGGGGCTGGTTTCCCGCACCCCCTGCCTCTTCTTTCTCCAGCAGGCACCTGGGCCTCGCTCTCAGGATCCAGGTCCTCTTGAACACCTCTGGCTGCCATGGACCGGGTGGTCACACACGCCCAATCAGGCAAGCCCAACATCTCCAAATGAGCACTCCGCTCCACCTTAGCCCAAGGGGAGCTCTCCAAATCGTTCCCTAACAAACAGTCAACAGGCATAGCTGGCCTCACAGCTACTTGAAGAGTACCAGAGACCCCCCCCTCTCAAAGGGAACCTGAGCCACCTTGCAGTGGCTCTCTGTGTTGTCAGCGGCAACAACTGGGTAGAATGCATCAGGGACCACCTGCTCTTTAGACACCAGGTGACACTTGACAGCTGTCACACTGGCTCCTGTGTCTCTCGGAGCCTCCACCCTATGACCATTTATGGTCACCCACTGCCTGTGCTTCTTAGTGTTCTCAGGCAGTTGGGTCCTAGGGACCATCTCAGAGTCCCCTAATGAGACAAGGGACAATACTACGGGATCCCGCCCACCTTGGGCACCCATCTCCTCCCCCAGGGCTACACTAGCCAACTGCTGGGGGACTGCACCAGGTGGTGCTGGCTTTCCAAACAAAGGGCAATGGGGATCATTGGCCTTGTGGCCTAGGGCGCCACACTTGTAGCACACCAGGGGTCCCCTATGAACAGGTGGACCTGTCGGGGCCCCGTGCTTATTCTCAGGGGGAGGCTGGGAACCTTTCCCTTGGTTCCCTTGGGGTTTACTTTGGGGCCCTCTCTGGAACTCCCTCTGTTTACCCTTGTCCCCCCCACTCTTCTGCTGGGGACCCTGCCCACCCTTGGCGGAGTCTCCCATGTGACCCTTGTGGACCCGGGTGCTCACCCAGCGGTCCGCCTCCTCAGCAAGCTGCCTAGGGTTAGTCAGCCTACAGTCAATCAGGTGCTGGCATAGCTCAGGAAAACAATTACTGGACAAGTGCTCCGATGCAATCAAATCAAAGAGCGCCTGAAAATCATTTGCTTTGCTACCCTTAACCCAACCATCCAAAGCTCTGCAAAAAAAGGTCACATATTCAACCCAGGTACTGCCTTCAATCTTCTTACAGTTCCTGAACCTCTGCCTATAGAGTTCAGGAGTTAACCCATACCTGGTCATCAATGCATTCTTCATGTGGCTGTAGGAATTATAGACTTCAGAGGGCAAGTCCAACAAAGTATCCCGCCCCTCACTAAGGAACCGACCCCACAACCCCGCTCCCCAATCCTTCTCAAGGACCCGGTGGGAAGTCATGGCTACCTCATAGGCCTTGAACCATTGCCCAATATCATCATTTTTAAAAAAACTCCTTAACCACATCCTTAGGAATATACACCCTAGCCTCAACAGGCACTGACGGTGTGCTGCCACCAGAGGGAGTAATCTCTAACTTCTTGGCTCTAAACTCCATCTCCCTCAAACTTTTTCATGCTCATGATCCATTCTTTTCTCTTCTATGGCCAACTTTCTAGATTGCAATTCAAATTCCAACTGCCCCTTGAACTTGAGCTTGGTCAGCTCCATCTCATGCATCCTACTCTTTTCTCTGTCCTCCAGCTCTTCTGGGGACAGACCTCGGGCAGAAACACTGCTACCTATGGGGGAAGATGCTCTCCTCTCCCCTGGACCCACTGGCCCATCCAGCTGCTCATCTGCATTCTCAGCCCCCTCCTCATTCTCAGGGGTATTCCTTGCTTCAACCCAGGCCCTCAGCGCCTTTTGGAAATCATCCTTCTTGGTGATTCCGGTCATAGAAACTTTGAACTTCCTGCAGAAGTGCTTGAGCTGGTTAACGGTGTAGCATTCCAGTTTCTCCTCCTCCCAATCATTATCAACAGATACTATGGATGCTGCTGTATCCATGGTGATTAAACTTGGCAGTTTTTAGCAAAAATAGAAAGTCCCAAAAAGAATATCTACCAAAAGTATGTGGTTGCGTTTTGGTCTGCACTCACTAGGTAGTGTTCACCAATCACTGTACATGAGTCACAAATGCAAGTCCAGGATCCTCACCGCTGACCACCAATGTTAGAACTCTAGTTGGCAGAGGTAGGTACCTTTGTCCAAATTGGGACCCTTGCTTCTAGTCAGGGTAAGGGGGTACACTCCTGAAATAACCCCTGCTCACCCTCTTGGTAGCTTGGCACGAGCTGACAGGCTTAGTTCAGAGGCAGTGTGTAAAGCATTTGTGAACACATACAGTAATCCACTGACAACACTACAAATGGACACCCCACAGGTTGTATTATAAAAATAAGTATCTTTTATATAGATTTACCACAAGACCATAAACGACAAAAATAATCCACAATACTGTACTTTAAAGATGGTAGAATTAGCTTGAGTCTCTTTAAATGAAAATGCGACACTTTGAGTTCAATGTACCTTAAGATGCGTAACGCAGGGCAACGAAAAGTGTTGCAGGGAAGGTGATGCGGTAGTCCCTTACACGCAAGGACGGTGATGTGTTGAAGATATGGTGCAAGAGAAACAAAGTGGCGTCTTCTTGAGGTTGCGACAACGAAGAGGTGATGCGTGCACGCCCGACGGCCGTGCAGCGATTTTGATGAATCTTTGGAGCCGCGACAGGCCCTGCGACACGCTTCCCTGGCGATGCGACGGCGTCTGATGCGAGGTCGACGATCTTCTCCTGGGATGCGGGGCGCGCCTCGTGTTGTGATGCGTCGGCGTCTGATGCGAGGTCGATGCTCTGCCCCAGGGATGCGACGGCGTCTGATGCGATGGCGACACTCTTCTCCGGTGCTGCGAGGCGCTTCGAAGGATGCAGCGCGCTTCTTCAGGGATGCGCCGGCGTCTGATGCGACGTCGACACTCTTCTCCGGTGATGCGAGACTCAGCGGCTGCGGCGACACGCTTCTTCATGTTGAGTCACGCTTCCAGCTCCCAGAGACACGCAAGTGTGTCAGAAGGTCCAAATTCCCAGCAAGGGAATACAGGGGGAGCTGGTGGGTGAAGTCTGTTGTCCCTGAGACTTCAGCAGGAGGCAAACACTGAAATCAAGCCCTTGGAGATCCTTCACAAGTTGATGAAAGTACACACAAAGTTCCCTTCTCCTTTCTTTGGCAGTCAGGCAACCACTACAGGCAGATCCCTCTAGCTTAGGGATAGTCTTCTCCTCAGTTTCTTCTTGGTTCCGCTCCTCAGCAAAGGTTTCTTCTTGTTTCCCAAAAGTGATCTAATTTCCTAGGGGTCTGGGTCCCCTTTTTATACACCTTTTCTCTTTGTTCTCTGAATGCAGAGGCCTTTGCCTAGTCCAAAACCAGTTCTGGTCAGTCCTGGAGCACTTTGTTTACAGGACTCCTTCTTTCCTTTCAGAATGTGGGGCAGAGTGCTCAGCTGCCCGGCAGGAGGTGGAGTCAGCATTGTGGAAGGCAGGCACAGCCCTATTCAGACCCAGGTGCAACTCCTCCCTCCACTCTGGATGCAGATCTCTCTATTCAGCCCTGTGCTGACTCACCCTGTCTCCTGGAGTCCCCCAGCCCCTGTCACTCACAAACCCAGACAAGGAATACACAACCTAGCAGAGGCAGGCTTGGATAGTTAGGCAAGAAAATACCTACTTTCTAAAAGTGGTATTTTCAAACACAGAATGTTAAAACCAACTTCACTAAAAGATGTATTTTATCATCCTGAGTTCAGGCATACTAAATTTGTTTTTCTACCATGTTCCCTGGGTCAGTTAGGATTATAAGGTGTAATAATGAAACTGCCCATTCTGGCCTATGGGGAGCAGGTAGCCTTGCAATAGTGAAAAATGAAAATGGCTGTAACTCACTATTAGGACATGCCACACACACCAGGGCATGTCCTACCTTATACTTACAATGCACCCTGCCCTAGGGCCTACTTTAGGAGTGACCAACATGCAGTAAAGGGAAGGTTTAGGGCCTGGTAAGTGGGTGTACTCACCAAGTCGACATGGCAGCCCTAGGCTGCACACAGGCTCTGCAATGGCAGGCCTGAGACACATTTTACAAGCTGCTTTTGTGGGTGGCACAACCATTGCTGCAAACCCACCAGCAGCATTGGAGTTACAAGCCCTGGGCACACTCAGTGCACTGTACTAGGGACTGACAAGTAAACCAATCATCCAATAATGGAGTCACTAATACATACATCAATTTACTATAGGGAGCACTTGCACTGTGGCACTGAATAGCAGTGGCACAGTGCCCAAAGCATCTAAACCAGCAAAAACTGATCAATAACATTGGAGGCATCATCAAAAAATGGAAGGGAGACCCACGCCAAGGATGCCAGGTCTAACAGTACTGGTGTAGAATTCCAAGTCCAAGCGGGGAACTGCAGTAGAGCTCTGTGTTGGTGGTTGATGCTGACAATGGAACCTAAGGAGGACATTGTTGGTGCTAAAAGAAGGTTGTGTATCGCTTGCGGGCACTGTTTGGTGCGAAGAGTCTGTCATTGCTGTAGATTTGCAATTGCAGTTGATGCTGACTGCTGCTTTTGGCACTGGTTCTTGGACAGGATGAGAAGAGCAGGTTGTCACTAGAGATTTGTGTTGACTTGCATCTGGGATGGTCATTGGGTGATGCAAGGAGTCTAGTCATGGACACAAAGAGCTAGCTCAAAAACCTCTGAATCTTCACCTGACACTCAGGACATGTAGTTCTGGGTTAGGAGGAGTACTCTCTGAAGTCAGCCAAGGGTCCCAGACTTGGTAGGGCAGCTCTTGTGGAGTAGAACTCACTCTACCAGAGGCCAGCAGTATGGCTCAGGCAGGTGCAGTTTGTGCTGGTCAGCTAGGAAGCTGCAGGAGAGGCCTCTTGAAGCTTGTTATATCCCTGTATCCCTGTATCTCAAAGAGGAGACTAGCCAATTAACCCAGTGCCAGCCTGTGGGTGGGGGATACACCCTTCGTCTAACCTTCACCCTTTCCTAGGCCTGTCTCTAAACTGTCTAGGATAACAAAGGACAGGCAGCTGGGTGTAAGCTGCATTTGTTAGTAGCAGGGAGGCAGCCCTTAGAAGACAGGCGCAGGGTGGGCAAAGCCCTGACGCTACCCTTTGAAGCTCAGGAAGGCTAGGTACAACTCCAAGCAATACCCCGCCCCTTACCCAAAACCCTTTTGACCCAATGTCCAGAAGGAATACACAACACACCAGAGGAGAGCCAGTCACAGTCATAAGTCATAAAACCCTGAACCCTGAACCCTGAACCCTGGCAGAAAGGCACACTTGGTTTTGGCAGAAAAATCAAAATGTAGCACTTTGAGAGTAGTAACTTAAAATCTGACTTGGCCATAAAGAGGGTTTTAAATTACAATTCAAAGGAATGGACACAGCATTTCTCTATCTAGTCCGAAACTGAAGTTATCACTCATTAAGTGTAATAAGGTAACCCAGGGTTAGTCTATGGGAGAGGTAGCCTTACAAGAGTGTAAAACAACTTTAGGAGTTTTTGACCGTCAAGACATGTGAAACTTAAATAGACAAGTCCTACTTTTTAAATACCATGCACATTGCCCTCTTGCTGGTTAGGGCCTTCTTTAGTGGTGACTTTAAATATTAAAAAAGAAAGTTTAGGCCTGATAAAAAATGTATTTTGCCAGATTGAAATGGCAGTTTAAAACTGCACTAGATGCTGCAGTGGCACACCTGAGACAAATTTTGCAGTTCGACTTTACTTGGTGACAAAATGGGTTCTGCTGCCCACTAGTAGCATTTAGTTTACATGCCATGGGTACATGTAGTAACATAACATAACAAAACATAACATAGCATAACATGTATTTGTGAAGCGCACGTTCACCAACAGGGGTATCTTGACACTGAATAACAGATGTGTGTTGTACCATTTACTAGGGACGTATAAGCAAATTAAATGTTCCAATTAGGTGTCAGCCAATTTTACCATGTTTTAAGGAAAGAGCACAAGCACATTACCACTGGTTACTATGGGTAAAGAGCACAGAGTCCTAATGGCAACAAAAAAGTGTTAAAAAAATAGTGGAGTGATGGCAAAAAGTCTGGGGAATACCACACCAACAATGTCAGGTCTAACAGTGCACCTCAGAGATTGCAACCTATAGATGTCCCCATAATCTGGACAATTAAAACCTTACTCTCAACATTCCACACAACATCCAAGAATCACGACATTTCCTAGGCATACCCCTAAATCTTATCTTGTCTCCATTCTCATCCTTGAGATCTGTCACAGTACGACTCGACTGGGCAGATCACTATAATATCCCATTCTCCATCAATCACATGAAACCCACTCACTAGTGGCAGCTAAGCAACATCCAGTCTCCTTCAAGGTTATCCTGAATGATGCACTCATGAAAGACTTAGTCACCCTCACCAACACCACCAACTAATTTATAAATCATTTCTATTTTTAAATGACCTCAACAATAAAAATTTAAAAACTCAGCTTCATCATCCACGCTCGCTGAAACAGCAGGTAATCGAGGTAAATCATTCTGAGTAATAGTCCCCGGGAGGGGCTAGTAAAACCCTATCTGTTCACTCCACCCTACTGTTGTGTGATCCCAAGAGGAATCCATAAGTGTAGGGGCCAAGATACATCTATCAAGTTACCTAAAAATCCATTGGCATGGTCTCCACTCCCACACCTGGAGGAAAAATAGAACCTCTCTGTACTGGAACTGCAGTACAGCTGCAGAAAAAAAACACATCAAGATGTTAAGGCTTCTCCGACTATGGGAACAGGTTCTCGTGCAAATTCTCACCTAAAATGAGTGTTGCCCCCACTTCTCCTTCCACTCAGACATAATGTGAAGACCCAGTATCATCAAAGGGACTGCAATCTCAGGCCTCCTACAGATTTATTCTCCTTCACCCCACAAGCTTTGTTCATAATCTAGAACCACCTACCTAGCAATTAGCAGAACTCTGGTGCTTTCTCCTAAAATGCCTTTCATACATATTTATAAATGGTGAAATATAGATGTCAGTAGTAGAACATTTAGCTTCAGTGTCTGGCTGTTGCTCCATTAATTTTCCCTCACATCGCTGAGGCACTTACTGAGTTTCCAAATATGCTAGAATCAAGGGAGCTAATCATATTAACATTAAAAGTTCAGGGACAGCTTAAGTTTATCAGAGGCCATGTTAAGGGTGTACTTGATTGTTGATAGTGTCCTCACCTTCCCGCTTTTCATTAGAAAGATCCACATTGGGTGTAGATCCGGCCATGCAGATTTTACCACCAATTACAATGAGGAAAGCCCTGCGAAAAGATCTGTGAAAAAATCCATACAATATGGGGTTTACAGCTGAATTCACGTATCCCAACCACAAAAACACTTCCCACTCCACTGTGCCTGTCCTGTACCCAATAAATGGGTCAATGATATTTGCTGTGAAGAAGGGTGCCCAAAAAGCTAGGAAAATGCCTATGATCACTCCAAGAGTTTTTGCTGCTTTTCTTTCGCTTTTCATGGAATGCCTTGGCTTCCGCTTTGTGTCATTCTTGGTAGTGGGCATGCTTGTGTGTTTTTCTATAGCATGTATCTGCAAAGCTTGTTTCCGTGCAACTTTGTAAATCTTCCAATAGGCAGCGAGCATGAGGAGCATTGGCAGGTAAAATGCAACGAGTGATGCGCAGACAGCATATACTTTGTTCACTGAAAAGACACACATACTGTCTGGTTGTGCACTTTCAATACCTAATGTATGAAGTCCAAGCAATATTGGCCCAAATGATATCAACAAAGGGACAATCCAACAGGTGACAATGAGTGCAGTTATGCGTTGAGCAGACATTTTGTACATGTAGAGCAGAGGGTTGCACACAGCGTAATATCTGTCAAATGCTATGCAACTCAAGTGCAAAATGGATGCTGTACAAAACATGACATCCAGGCTAGAGTGAAACCAGCAGAAGATGGTGCCAAAATACCAGCATCCCTCAATCGTTCGAATCATGCTGTAAGGCATTACCATGACTCCAACCAAGAAGTCGGCCACTGCAAGCGAAAGAAGGAAACAGTTTGTCGATGAGCGGAGCTGCTTGAAGTAAGCAATAGAGATCACCACCAAGAAATTTCCACTTAATGTGATGAGGATGAGCAGGAAGATGAGGGTATAGAGAATGAGTTTCGTGGTCAGGTTTGTTATAGTGGAAAAGCACAATTCATCCACTGAAGTCATGGTTGAGTTTGTAACTTCTTGCTTGCTGGACATAGTCTGCATTTTCTTAAAAGGCCACATAGGATCTCATCTTAAGTGCTGCAGAAAATCCTACAGAATTTTGCATCAACAAAGTAAACGTTATTTTAAGCACTATGGATTGACATGTAGGCTAGTTCCTAACCATATAAACCACATACTAAGTGACTACATTCTCCCGGACTCTGCTGAAACGATGGGTGCTGGGTAACCAGGCTGGTTTTGAGATGTTTGTAAGCCTGAGCACCAGCGATGTTTGCAGAGATCTTCGGAAAGTCTGTTGCACGTGTCTGAGTGAGGTTCTTGAAAGCTCACTGCCATGCAATAGTTTTGGCAAAGCATGTATTTGAAGGAGTGTCACACAGTTATAATTTCAAATTACCACACGTAAAACAAATTCTGTCTTCTGAGTAACAATTTTCAGAACCTACAAAGAAACACTTGAAAATGTGTTTTATTTTTGTAAGACCTCGATGAATGTCCAAGGATGTTTAAGCTATGGTTAAGCAATTGGTAGCCTTCTAATAGATAAGAAACTCATTCAGTAAAATGCTTTTCATATATTGCTGCTTCCATCACTGCTTCAAAAGTTGGGGTTTGCTCTCTTGTGTCATGGTGTTGCGTCCCTATTCATAGGGTCCAGAAATGTTTGACTATATCGAGAGCAAGCCTGTAAAGAAGAAAATAGAATAAAATATCATGTCAGGCATATTTGCAACATTAACTTTAATTTTACACTTATGAAGACAACATGAGCAAAAAGCATAAAAAACTGATTACTCTGGGCCCGATTCACAAAGGGCCTCCGAACTCATGGCGCAGACCCCGCACTCATGGTGGGACCTCCATACTGCAGTTACCCATCGAGGAGGTCCTGACATGAGTGCAGGGCCTCAGCCACAATTGTGAAGGGCGTTTGCGAATCAGCCCCTGAGTTTCTCACTAAAAACAAAATGAAAAGTTCGAGTCTAATTAGGCTTCCTGTTTTCAGTCTCTATTTTTGGTAAATTCTGGTGGGATTTTTTCCAGTGATTTTAATACCTTTAAAAAACAGTGGTCATCAGTGGTTACACATTTTGGTGCCATTAAAAACAACAGAAAGTGTTTTTCCAGTGTTTATGTAATGTTTTGCTTTTGTTTTTGCTTGCTTTCTAATTATAGTGCGTGGAATATAGCCAGTGTATATACAGTGTATATGAGGTTCAAATATATTTTTACAAATCAAACTTATTGTAGTACACCATACAATACTTCTTCAGTGAGTCTTTGGTCATGTGCACTCACTCTTTCCTTCCCATGTATACTTTTATCTGTGAAAAGGCCCTCTCAACATTGGCACTTGAGATGGGCAAGTACACAATTTGCTAACTCCGGCCACTGATATAACTTTCCATGCCAATAATGGTGCACCTGATGATTGTGATTTTCTGGGACAGGCTCTACAACATATGCATTGAACTGGGTGCATAAGCCCTCAGAGTTATTGAAGCAGTCCAAAATGATGCAGTACTTTTCAATGTCCGGAGAAAATTCCCCTTTACAGAATGGATCTAGAACTTGTGCAGAGTACCACAGTGAGGCTTCTTTGACTTCAAATGTCATGGTTGGTGAAGGGACAATTATTAGCATCATTGCAATCCATTTCTCATGCATTGTAAAATGACATTTCCTGGATTGCTCCTCAACATTTCTTTGCTTACTTAGTGGCAAGCATTCTAACATGGAACATGTTGCAATGCCAAAGTCACTAAAAGTGTTGCCCAGCCCACTCTAAAGGAGATGTTTCACACATACACCAATTATACTGAACACTTGGTAGACAAGGGTGTTTTCAGACTCTAGGTTTTTGATTATGTCCACTACAGCAGTCATGTTTTCCTGTAAAAAAGCTAAGAATGCAGTAGAGTGTACTTTTTTTCACATCACCATCAATATGCGACTGACGATTTCTTGACTTTGGCATCACCACTAATCAAAAATTATGTAAACGGTCTCCACATGGATAATATAGCATTCACAGCCTCTAGGACTGAGGACCACTGGCTAAAAGACAAAGTTGGGATGACTCTTTCTTTGATGCCACACAAAGCACAAAATGAGAAATATTTGTGTATTTGTTCCTGTGCATAACGAAGCAGTGCATCAGAATGGACTACAAAGTCAATAGCATTCTTAATTGACTCCGAATATTGTAAAGATGCTTTCATCATACCATCTAGCAAGTGGCAAGGATCTCTTACAGGAAAGCACATCAGCTCAGGTATTGATTTTGACAGGCCATCGCACAACTTGTTCATCTACGTAGCTGAATCACAGCAAACACAAACAATATCACTCCAATCTTTTTTGAACTAGGTAAGAACTTTTTACAGCAGGATTTCAAGTGACACTGCGTTCCATGTCTTCTAAAAGCCTGGTGTCATGTTTTCACCACTAGCTCAGATGCTTGGTTACAGTACTCTTTTCACATATACCTGTCACTTCACCTTGCATTGAATATTTAAAGCCTGGGGTGTTTGGCAATTCACCTACTCTCAATACTGATGCACTAGAAAAGGGGGCTGATGTATCAAAGGGTTTCCACCATTCTCTGTCTGTGGGCAAATGTGATGGGACCTATTGGGAAAGATTCTTATGAAACCAGCCCTTCTACCTATCAGTGAAAGCATCAAACGTAGCCGAAATATCATATATGATTTTGATATTTCCTGATTCTCTACAGTTTATAAAATAATTAAGACCTAAAACATACTTCTAAACCCTGTTGTCTAGCAGAAGAGAAGGATCAAGGCACACAAGTCCTGCACCCGTCCACACAGATTAAGAAACGTAAAAAAAGAGAAAGAAAAACACAGTGGTGCAAAGAACCAGAGGTGCGACCCTTCTACACCTCTAAAAGGGAATTACTTCCCAAAATGAACAACAACAGCAGTGGTTCAGCACTCAACTCCAAGATCAGTTATATATACACCATAGGTTTTCACTCCATAATACACAATTAAGAATAATAAATCATGGTTATCTCAATAAACAAATGTGAACGTGGTTTCTTCTTCCAAAAAACTCTTTTTTCATCATCTTTTTCTTAAAATCACAGCATACGAGCAGTAGCCAACGCGTTTCGTCCACCTGGGACTTCTTCAGAGCTCAATATACAAGTTGTCATCTTGAATATTCCTCATTATGTGAGTAGTGAAACAATAGATGTTGTGTTTAGAATTTTTGGAGTGCAATTGCTCCAGTAAAGTGCCAGCGTGGTGTCAGACTTTCAGTCTGTCAATGTAGTTGAATTAGTAGCCAGTCAAGGCAATGTTACAGATATGACAGAATTAGAATGTTCCCAAAGGCAACAGAAGTTTCACCACTGAAGTAGGTCTATCCACCATAGTAGTAGCCACTTTTAAAAGTGAACCTCAGTAGTGATTCTATCCATGCCTGTTACTGCTGGAGGAATTACTGGTGCAAAGTAAGGACAATGGAAATAGCCTCAAGGTGAGGCTACATAGTCAGGATCACATATATAACCTGTTGAAAACTATGTTCCTATCATGATGGGAATACAACCCAACCTTTCAATTAGTTCCTTGGAGATAAATCAAACCGACAAGGGGCATGATTATGAGTGTGGTGGAGCTATATCTCCAGGTGGGATATTGTTCTGCTTGATCACCAGAGGTCAGGTCCCTTATTATGCATAGGGCACACTTTTACTGTTTGCGCCACAGTGCACCTTTAAATAGGTGCACTGTGCTCAAACAGGGAGAGGGCGTCCTATTACAGTGAATGTGCTGCCCTCAGGACAGCTGTGAACTTGGGGTAGTGCATTCAATGGAAATTATGGAGCAGCTGTTTCAAAGCCGCTCAGTGTTTCACAGTGCCGGCAGCAATCCACCTGCAATTTAAAGAGGGATTAGTGATCCCTTTGCAGGCAGATGCAGTGAGTGACTGCACCCACCAGCAAGGGGCTGACTGGGGGATCCTTGGGGCCCCCTTCCAGAGAGCTGCCACCAGGGGGGACACTAACAGTGCACCACCTTTTTGAGGCACACTTTCAGTGCACCTCCTGATAGCTTCTTTGCCTTTGTGCCTGCGTCTATATTATGGTGCATATGTGGGAGCACCCTATTGAGATAGCGTTAGCGCTACTTGTGCTCCAGCAGTATCTGTATTACAGAAGAGTCCGTACAAGTATCTTCTGCTTCTTCTGTAATACCAAAGTACCTGGGGGTTGCACAAAGCGGGCACGCATGCCCGTCGCACACTTTCTGTAATGCGGCTCCTGGTGTTCACGCATCCAGATTTATCTGCCAACTGGAGAAACTGATTGTGTTTTAGCCAGGGGCTGCAGACACATGCACAGCATGCACTCAACCCCTCCTATGGCACAGGGGAGTTTAGAAACTCGTCCCTGCCTGGCACTGACTTGCCCTGCCCCAAATACTTTCTCAACTTCTCACCCACCTCAACTAACCCACAGTGAACTGAGTCCGCATGTCAGTCCTCATTTTGTGAAGAATAACTCATAATTGGACCGGGTAGGGAAAGAATTACCTGCCGCGGTCTATAATCCCCTTCCTAGTAACTCTGCTCCTTCCCTGCACTGCACAATTGCACTGCACAACTTCTAATCATGCCCGTGGTGAGGGAGTCACCTTAGACTGACAGCGGATTCACCACCATATCAGCTGGAGATAAGTCCAGAGCTGGGTTAGTAAGCAACCAGAGTGATACTAAATTTGGTGGCACCGCCAGCGAAGCGAGGCTTTAGGCAAACTCTCTATCACACCCCTCTTCCTAATCTTATCTTAAGTTCTGCAAATTAATGTGCATGACTCTCGCAGCATGTAAAGAAAAGACTGCATGGGCAAAACAAAAGAAAAACATTTAAAAAAACAAAACACCTTCTTCTTAGAGCCACATCAATCCTCAAGCTAAAAACATGTAAATATAACAAAAATAATCCTTCAAAAATATATCCACAAAAAAGCTATACTTGGAGAACTTAATTAGTAAAATTTGCAAAGAAACGTGTATATTTAGAGCAAAACACTAACAAAATGAAATTGAAATTAGCTTACAAAGGGAGCACTAAGAGAAGTAATATCATGCTACTAAATGGATACACTTTCAACACCGCAACTGTAAAATCCTATTGCAGGGTGTTTAGTGTGGTTGGGTGTGTAACATTGGTCTACGGCTGATTCACCTTTGCTATGACCTATTCTAAAACATGGTTTGAGTGGATTTTAAAATAATTTAAATGTGTAAATTTATGTCCTTTGACTATGGGGCATATTCACAAGGAGCTATCGCCGAATTAACGGCACTTTATCGCAGCCAAAGTCGTGATAAATTTACCTCCCCATTCACAAGCCGGTGTTAACAGCCCACAGCACCAGTTTACCCGCGATAGCAGCCGCAAAAAACATCGCATCAGAGGACCCCCGCAAATATCACTAATGAGATGCAGAGTAGGCGTTTCCATGCCAAAAGCCGAGACAACATCACACCTCAACATTCACAACGACCAGCCACATCGGCGATAAAAACACAAAACAGGTGATAAGGCGTGTTAGCACCAGGAAATTTACACCTGCTCTGACCTAGTGTAAAGTCGGACGGCAGCCAGCACCACAAAAGGGAGCACAGCCCAGGGCCACATCCGAAGGCAACAGATGCCATGGAGCCACTCATCATACGGCCCGGACACAAAAGAGGACCACAACACCCACCGCCACCACCCCAGGACCCCAACCCACACCCGGATCACCCCCCACCCCCGGACCACCACAGACGCAGCGCAGACAAAGACAGTGGAACCCCAGGAAACGTACCAGCCGCACAGACCGAACATCTGACTATGTCACCGTCCACTACAGGCTGAAAGGGACAACCATCCTACGCATCCTGACCATCATCGCCTAACAGGCCTACGGCACCAACACAGCGGACAACCAACATCCCACCCCACACAAAGCTGCTGGCTTGGCTGCACCTGTTGGCCCCTGGTACCCCCCAAACAACACCCGCCAGTGTTATATCCTGCATAGATGCCCTAATGTAGATCCGTTCGTACATGCCCTAAAATGGACGTATTCATATTTACCCTAACATGGTCATAGTCGTACTTGCCCAATTATGGTCATGGCCGCATATGCCCAATTATGGTCACAACTGTACATGTCCTATTATAGTATGATTCCTTATATAGGCATGATCTTTCACCTACATTGTTCCAGGCTAGCACACAACGAGCTCTGAGGGCTGAACGTTATCTATCCTGTGGTTTTGAATGCAGCAGCGTTCTTCCAAACACAGGCTCACACTGTACTCATTAATTATGCATGGCTTTCTAAGAATACACCACCAGCATAATGTATGTACAAAGTTCACCCCTGACGTCTTCCTCATGTCCAATACAAACCATACTGAGGACCGAGACTCTTTAGGGTATAAATACACCACAGCTTGCCCCGGTAAAACAGAGGGAACCGAGACTTCCATGCTGACACACTGACCAGAGACGCTGAGGCTCCTGCATGCAGTCGCTCAAGCTGACAGTGGTCTGACACAACCTGGACGGGGTGTCCAACTCGAGACCAGGACGGGGTCCCACACTCTCTCTATTCAGGTATGGGGGTTCGACTAAATCCTAGGAGGATTCTTGGCTCTTAGCTTCTAAGACCTACACACATATGCTAGGTACACACAGGTACATCTAGATAGGCATCGTAGGAGTACACACACTCTGCATAATGCTTTTGTATTCATGTATGTATCCATGATTATCGCAATATGGTAGATTTGTTCTATCCCTTTGCTTTTATCGTACTGCTAATAATATATCTCTGCTATTGCCTGCTGGTCTCTGCAGCACATATATTTTACACTAGAATAACAACTGTTCAATAAATACTTATTGAAACGCCCGACTGTTTATTCTGTGTAACTCTCTGAGACAAACCGAATAAGTAAGCACGAATGGCTGAGCGAAAGGTAGTCATTGTTTCCACGATTCTGAGGGAATCAGGGTTGTCATGTTCTAAGGTTGCCAGAAACTAATCACTCCCCGATAAGAGGAGACACTAGTGGCACTGCGAGCTAGCTAATGCAAAACAATCTAACATAAGTGGTGGGGGTGCACAGAGTCAGTCTGCCACCAAGCCCACAGCTTATGTTACACAAACGCGCAGGACCTGCATGGGTACTATAGGAACTACACGACATGGCGCCACCAACGTTGGTTTGGTACTTATTTAACAGCAGAATCTGAGTAGTTCAGTCGTGCTATTCTCAGAGATCCTACTCACAAAACCCCAGAGACGTCTGGAGTGGGTGGGCACAAAATCCGCCGCAGCTGAGTAGTACGAGAATACTATTTATTGGCTGTTGGTTACTCAAGCTTGAAGGACATTTAGTTCCTACAATTGTGCACTTACACCTTATTTTAAGAACTCTTTAATCTCCCTTCTTCCAATTAAAAATGGTGGACGAAACAAGCGCAACAGGGAGAGTTACAACAAACCTCTTTGGTTTAGAAGAAGACCCTGAAGAAGCAATACAAATTTCACCAAATTTCAGAAGGGCAGTCACCATAAAACTTCTAGAACATGGCTTAAGAGCCAGGGGTGGTACAGTAATTTTCGTGATTGAGGCACACAAATCCAATAAAACAGAGGTGTTCTATTCGTGGTTTACACTCCCAGCAGTAAATGCAATTACAAATCTGTTTCACTACTACCTAGAAGGTGAAACACCAGCAGACTATACTCCCTTTGAGGAAGTAGAGGTCCCGCTCACTTACCAGGAGCATAATTACTGGTTTAAAGGCGCCCTACCCCACGTACGAGGAAGAGCAAGATTAGGCCCGCTCGGAGGAGCAGGAGCCACATGGCCCATATTAGCGTCGTACACACCGCATCCTGACATTGACACAATGCCACAGCCAGACTTACTCGTACAACACAGAGATTTCATTAAAATCTACAGAAACCTCACACAATTTGTGATGAGGACTTTAACAGTTCAGCCTGCACCAGCTGCAGCACAAGACACTCCAGTCCAGAGTACAGTTAATAAAATAACTCCACAAACATTACACCTGATAATGGGCAAAATGCCAGCAAAATGCGAACAAATCCCATTCTGTATAGCTCAGAAACTAACTCAGCTTGAAGCAGTATTTCCGAATACTACAACCAGTGATAAACACAGAATCCTAACAATCTGCTTGCCCATGGGTCTCACACAACAAGTAGAGGACTGCACCTCTTGGGGTTCAGTCTTTGCTGCCATATATACCAGAACACATGGTATCCCATCCTTAGCAGTGGTACCTGACGTATTGAAACAGATACAAAATGAGTACGGAGCAGAGCCTGCCCTTAACTTAGGGATGAATTTGCTAAACAACTTTGAACAGGTCTCAGCCATAATACTAGCTAACATTAAGGGGGAAGCAGCTTCTGTGGCGATCCGCCAACGCCTAAGGGAGTTCGGTCCAGACGACCAACAACATGAACTACCCAAAATAATTGAAACTGCATATGCAGAACTAGGCAGAGACAGTCTGGGTGGGAAAGCATTAAAACCACAACTGGCGGGCAGTCCTGAAAAGGACACTACAAAGCAGACACCTACTTCTTCTAAAAAGAAGTGGGAAAATAAAAAACAACAAAAGTCTAAAGACACTAGATCTCAGTCCATAGGTATGTCTCCTCAACAGGATCCCTCTGAAAAGAGGTATAACCTCAGGAATAGGGATAATATTAAAAAACCTGACAGGTATCAGGATACTGACACTCGTTCCTCTCGTTCCTTTCAGGGTTCATTGCGAAACTCTGAGAGGGAAGGACGATCAAAGGAGCGTACAAAGTCCAGAGACACGCAACACGCTGCGGACTACGCACCTAAAAAAGAGGATAAACAAAAATCAAAACCTCAGTTCAAAAAGAAGAAGGTAGCAGGTCTCAAGATCAGACATGCCCAGAATTCTGAGGACACAGCTTCTGAATGGGAAATGGGCTCTGACGATGCTAGACAGCGCGGCAGAAGTAACGATAGCTCGCCAGAACCTGAAGGAATTTCTGGTGACAGCGGAGTTGAGTGAGTATATCACGGTGGAAACACCTGATACTCGGGTAAGTGTCCCACATAAGTTACATGAGATAACACTCCGGATGGAGGGGTACAAGCCCAGAAAAGTTAAGGGTCTCTTTTGGAAAAATCTGTCATCTGGTTATGACATTCTATTAGCAGAACAAGACTGGCTGCCTGCATTCGTCATGGAGTGCCCCAGGGGAGAAATGATAATTTTTCCAGCCTTTTCCGACCTCGTTCCCATTCACCTAAAACATGCATATGCGCAGGAGTGGGCGGTTGCCCTAGCTCCAGCATTGTACAAAAATCATGCTGGTAGGGATGAGGATTCAACCCACCACGTGATCCCTTTAAAAGTTTCCCCAAATGCTCAAAGGCAATAGCCTATAAAGCAGGAAGCTAAAAGACAAGGTAGGGAGATTCTAGATCAACTAGAATACCAGGGGGTGATAGAAAATTTCACTTCACCTATGAACAATCCTTTGTTCCCCGTAGCCAAACCTGACAACACATATCGTCTAGTTTTAGATTACAGACATTTAAACACTTGCACAAAGACATTTCCAGTTCAAAATGCACACAGTGGCGCATTAATGAATAACATTGTGCGAAAAAATATAAAACAACACTTGATATCTCAAATGGATTTTTCTGCCAAAATATAGCGCCTGAAAGCAGGTATCTGACCGCATTCAGTGCGTTAGGGTCACAACGGCAATTCTGCCGACTCCCCCAAGGGTACAAGAATAGCCCGGGGTTGTTTTCAGCAAGGGTAACAGAGTTACTCCAAAATTTGGATGAAGAAGCATTGTCCTATGTGGATGATATTTATCTGACGGATGATGACTTAAAGAGGCACCATTATTATGGGATTCGCCTCTGAGGGCTATAAATTTAATTTCAAAAAATCAAAAATTGCCCACCTCAATGTCCTGTTTTTAGGATATGAGCTGTCAAGTGAAGGCAAAAGCCTAGCAGCTAACTTTTTAGAAAAGTGTGCGCTGCTCCAACCTCCAAAATCATTAAAGAATTTACAATCAATTCTGGGATTCCTAAATTTTGGTCGAACATACATTTTGGATTACGCAGAAAGAGTAAAACCTTTCTACGACTTAATAAAACCTGACTTTTCAGTCAAACAATGGACACAGGAACACACGAATATCCTGCGTTCCCTACAGGAAGACATGATAGCTTCTAAACATTTACAGACACGCGTAAACGTACGCAACTTAGTGATTCGAGTCATAGCGGGTCAATGCGGGTACACTTATTTAACTTTTAATGAAAGTGAAACAGTACCAATCGCATACAAATCACACCTGTACACAAACGCAGAGATGCGTTTCACTTCAACAGAAAAAATGCTGACAGCAGTGCAGACCGCTGTAGCAAGAGAAAGAGCTCTGGCTCAGGGAAAACGCATAATTGTCGTGACCCCATTACCAGCTTTAGAAGCTGTTACAAAAGCTAGTATTCCAAATGCTAAAGCCTTACATCCAAGATGGATACAATGGGCTAATTCTCTTACTGCAACGGATGTTGAATACAGATTTGATCCAAGTTTAAAAACACAGGCATTCCTGCAATATGAACAAGAATACCCTCTACCAAATGAAATTTTGCCTCTAGATCAGTATGAATACATTATTTACACTGACGGTTCTGCTTAACCCGCCACAGGAAGCAAGCAAGCTTATAGCGCAGCGTGTGCGATTGTTAAAGGTTGCATGCACAATGGCAAGTTCCATCCGAGTTGCACTAAAACGCAATCTCTAGGAGACTGCACGGCTCAGTTGGCAGAACTCAAAGCACTTATAATGGCACTTATAAATACGGATCACGAATTCCCCACACTTATTGTGTGTGATTCCTTTTACTGTGTACAGTCGTACAATGAATATCTAAATCATTGGGAACAAAACTGGTTCAAAGATGCGAAAGGTGGCACAATTAAGCATAAAATGCTATGGGAACAGGTAGTGGAGTTGAGAAACGAACTACCAAGGGCTCACGTGATACATACACTGAGTCATCAGCGTGATGGCGTTCACGTTGAAGGGAATTCATTGGCTGATGAAGCCGCAAAGGGGGCTGTTCGCACAGCCGCCGTAGCTGCAGTTACTCGTTCAAAGACGAGAATAGACGGCGAGATTATGGTAGCTGTCAATGCTTCACACAAAGGCAGCACAGCAGTACCTAATAAATTTCCACTCAAGTACTCCTACAAGTTAGATGCACAAAACATTCCATATGCTCAGATTCCTGGAGTGGGGGATAGAGTAATACCAAATATGGATCGTAGGCTAGGCTTAATTGTGGCAGCACACGAAGGAACAGGTTCTGTATTTAACGGACTTAAGGAGACTGTTGCTTTGTTAAAAGAACGCTACTGGTGGCCCGTGATGAGAAGGCTGATTAGAGACTACGTCTGGAACTGCGACATCTGCAAGCAGATGAATGGGTCCACCGCAACACGTCCAGTACAGATACCATTGTTAGACAGCATTAGGTTGTCCGTTCGTGCGCGTCCAGCTCAAGTTTCCTCAAGGTTTGGCCTCAGCGCTCGGCTGACGCACGAACTGTTATAAAAGATTTGCGAGTCTTTATCGGCACATACGCAGTTGGCACGTTACATTCTGACCGTGGTCCGGCGTTTAGCTCTCGGGCTTATAAAGAGGCCATGGAAGGAATGGGCCTAGCATTGCGGTACTCCTCTCCGTACCATCCCGAGGGAAATTCTGTTGTGGAGAGGAAAAACCGAGACTTAAAGCAATCTTTAACAGCTTGGTTATTAGGCAAGGGCGGTAGATGGGTCGATCACCTTTATGGGGTACAGCGCACGCTCAATAATCAGCCAAGAAGCTCTCTAGGAGGTGTCACTCCTTACGAGGTCCTATTTGGGACAAGAATGTGGGTACCTGATCTTGATTGTGAAGGCACAGTGGCGGATGAAAAACCATTTGATATCCATGATCGTTTGGCTGTTTTACAGCATCTAAATGAATCCAGGACACAACAAAGTAACGTGCTCCAGAAACAGGCTGCCACTGAGGAAGTCAAGGCAGTAACGGTAAGACCTATCTGGATCCCAAAACTCGGGGATCTAGTCAGAGAGAAGATTGCTGACAAGAAAGAATTTGGGCCATCCTACAGAAAGCCTGTACCGGTCCTTGCAATCCACAGCACAAGAACTGTACTTCTACCGCCTCTTGCCGGAAAAAAGGAGAAAAGATTCATCTCAATTGACTTAATCAAACCACACTATGTGGCCAATACTAAACAGTAGGCCTCGTGGACTCCACAGTAGCAGACGCCCTCCTCTAGCTACAATCCAAGAAGTTCAAACAGAAAGACTCATCACGTTTGAAGAGCCACCTGTACTGAATGATGGACTAAGCAACAATGCTATGGAACTTGTTCCACTCCGACAAGAAATTCATCTTCGAAATGAAAGCCAACTTAACAACCAAGTTGCAATCAGACCTAATACAGACATCTACGTCAACATGCCTCGTCAAGAGCAAAATCCGATTTCAACAAATCCCGTGCAATTCCAACAATTGATCGAACTGCTGCTGGCTATTTCATGAACTTTGATACGTTTTCACTGGACCCAAGTGAGCCGGAAACAACGCCAGCCAAAAAATCACTCCAACAGAAACTCAATGACTTTTTGAACTTTTTTAGAAAGACTTACCTGGTGTCACCTTGGATAGAACTATGGTATATCACTGGGATTTTATTTTTCATTTTCTGGCTAGGTTTAATAATAACTTTTAGTATGTTTATTAATGGACGATGCCTCCAGCCAAGCTCCACAGCCCAAAGAGTCAATTTGATTTTAAAACCACACCAGTCTTCACATTGTGAACCCAGAGACTTGTCTTCAGTGAGCATCACAGCAGTTCCTATACCGGACGGTATAGTATGGGACAAGATTGATTATGATATATTAGGTCCGACTGACCTTTTAAAGCTAAAACATGTATTTAAAATTTCTTTAAGTGATTTCATTACCTCCAGTACATTTTCTGATGATTGGGACACTGAAACTGTAAATGCTATGATGTCTGATCTAGAAAAAACTGCTGCATTTCCGAACAATGAAATGTTAGAAGGTACTTCAGACTATGATACATTGTACTGTTACCAAGATTTTGGTGATCATTTCTTACACAAGTCTATAACACCTAGAAATGTATTTGAATACCACCAGTGGGAACACTGCCCAACACCTCCAAAATGTAGTTCACAAACGTTTGCACAGAAATTCACATACTTCTCAGGGTTTAACACATCCGACCCGACGTCATTTTATTATAAAATGGAGAAAATTTCAGCTCAGAAAATTATGTTAACAAACACCAAACATATTTACTCTGCATCCTTTCTGAACCAGTTGTCTAAACAGGGTTTCGATCTATGGAAAGACACAATAGAATCAAAATCAATCTGGGGTTCTAGGGACTGGCAAGTCCAGGGAATAGAAGCACTTTTTAGAGCATGCATCATTCCGCAGCAGATTTTATTTCTGAATGAAACTGTGCAACAAACATCCTGTCTTGGATTAGCCTAAGGCAAGGAAATTAACACACTGAGGTTTCCAACACCATCACAGATGGGTGGGGGGCAGAATTCAACTACACAAGGGGTAGGATTAGATGAAATTTTCCAGTACAACAGATCAGATCCTGATTGGACAGAATGGCTGGTTTGGCCCATTGACACAAACAAATGTCAACAGAGATTTATGAATACAACCGCAGGGTTTAGTATCCATAGGCCAGACCCACGCTATGTATAAAGACAACACCCAGGGGTAGTGACATTGTATAGTGTTGGGAAGTTGTGCCTTGATTGGCTAGAGACCTCAACACTCACAGAAGTAAAGCACCACTTGACCCTACTCACACCTGACATGGATCTTAGAGATTTTCTACTGGGACCCAAGAAACAGCGTCAGAAACGTTTCATATATGCAGGCCTTTATGCCTACTATAATGAAAACTGGAAAATATCCCAACAAGAGGCCGCAGAAAGAATACGAGAAATAGACCGTATTAACTTAGAAAAGGCATTAGCTGTAGTGGATAATGGGTTAACAACTTTGACCTCCAGGATTTACTCCTTAGGCAACATTGTGTCTTCGGCAATCGACATATTAGAACAAGATCTGGCCTTGTTTCAACACGGGCAAGCTCAGCTACGTTCTATTATGATGTTAAGCTGGACGCTACAATCTTTGCGTGCAGGCTATGTGCCATGGCGTTTTATAAACACCACGTCTCTGTTTTCAGAATACAATCTAACTGATAAACAGACAGAAATGGCACAAAGGGGAGCCAAATATACAATGCTGCGTATTGAGAAACTGGAAAGGTTACCATTCACTGTAGCTGAATCACCATCAACAGAATGGCTCATTCATGGCCAAATCACTCTGCCGGTCACTACGTTTCAGTTTCAATATTGCCTTGATCAAAGGCAGGCAGGCAAATATGTAAAAATGGGTAAGGGATACATCAAGGAAACTTGGGAGTTACCATATAGATGCCGATGCCGGAATGGGGATCGGGAAGTGTATCTGAGTGGTACTAACTGCAAGAACGCTTTGAGTGGTTCTCTCATGTGTCAGGATATTTCTCTACACGGAGCCTGCAGTGGTTCAGTGGCGAACTTATCTTGTCACATGTCAGGGACCCCAGCGGCCATGATCACGCCGGTTTTCCAGCTGCTCTCGAATGGGAGTTACTTAATGCTAAATGATCAAGGTTGTTGTGGGATGCTTCCGGGCGTCGCATATCTAGTAACTGTTAACTCCAGGGTTACTTGCTGTATGCAAGTATTGTTCCCGCCACTGAACACAGTCAGGGAGGCTCCGTTATGGCCTTCGCTGAATGTTTCTTTTATACAGTTTGATACTTTGAGCAGATTGAAATCCATGCTTTTACAGCAACCCGTGCCCTTAACCTCCTCTCGAGAAACCTATGAACTTCAAGTTGCAAGGACCTCGACCGAGATACAGGCACTCATACGTACAAACTGCCCCATTCATTTCGCAGAAATGATGGGACGTATCTTTAACATGTCAGATACGAGCGGAATTGTACACTTATTTAAGACCATAGGGTCAGGACTGTTAAGCACCTTTCAGACAGTCCTCGGAGTAATCCCAAATTTTATACACTCCGTATTGAGAAGCGTATTTTGAGGATTCCCGCTCATCTTGTTTCTAATCGCAGGAATCCTGATTGTAATATTGCTGCTACGCAATGGACGGCCCACTTCCCGAGGGAATGGTGAACAAGCTCCTGGAGCGGAAATACCGTGAACGCATGGTACAACTTCTGGGCATTTCTTGCCTGTGAGAACTCAGTGCCTCCTGGTTTCTATCATTTAGACCGGTCTGGATGGACTGCATCTTACCTGTGCTTCGATTCCTGTTGTGCGGAGAAGAATGCACGTTGGATCTTTGTCTAACATTTCCATCAGATGCGCCTCCGGACACGGATGCAATGCTGGACCCCATAAAGGCCCATGCTCTGCGTTGTCCCCAGTGGCTTCTAATTCTGATGAATGCATTCCTGGAGAATCCACAGGTGCCGTTCGCTCCTGCTGGGTTAGGTGACTCCTCCACAGGCACCCAGGTAACAACTGCCGCACAAGCTGCCGCAGTACCGACTGTTGGCAGTACTACATTCCATCTATGTGCGATTGACGTTCTCTGTGAGGCGTTGGATTTGTTATCTACAGCAGCTGACACCGATAATATTGAGCTTCCCAGCCAGGACGCGTAATCTTGAATTGGCTCATCGTGTCCTGGGAAAGAATTTGGCTTCTTCACTCGTTTCACAATAAAACGATCTAAATTTGGAACATATTCTTACATTGACACTTTCGCTTGAGAAAAGTATGGCCTTCTCCTGCTTATGGTGATACAACTTCTATAGAGAGACGATATTGACTTTTGAGTGGCAACTAGGAAAAGCTAAATTTCACCTTTTTTTTTTTTTACACCAAAATGTAACGATGTTTTAGAACCATGTTTTTACTTGCTTTTAAAAATGTTTTTAAATTGCCCAGATTTTAAGTATGGTCATTTATTATCCAGTTCGGAAGTGGAGTGGGTGTTATATCCCGCATAGATGCCCTAATGTAGATCCGTTCGTACATGCCCTAAAATGGACGTATTCATATTTGCCCTAATATGGTCATATTCGTACTTGCCCAATTATGGTCATTGCCGCATATGCCCAATTATGGTCACAACTGTACATGTCCTATTATAGTATGATTCCTTATATAGGCATGATCTTTCACCTACATTGGTCCCAGCTAGCACACAACGAGCTCTGAGGGCTGAACGTTATCTATCCTGTGGTTTTGAATGCAGCAGGGTTCTTCCAAACACAGGCCCACACTGTACTCATTAATTATGCATGGCTTTCTAAGAATACACCACCAGCATAATGTATGTACAAAGTTCACCCCTGACGTCTTCCTCATGTCCAATACAAACCATACTGAGGACCGAGACTCTTTAGGGTATAAATTCACCACAGCTTGCCCCGGTAAAACAGAGGGAACCGAGACTTCCATGCTGACACACTGACCAGAGACGCTGAGGCTCCTGCATGGAGTCGCTCAAGCTGACAGTGGTCTGACACAACCCGGACCGGGTGTCCAACTCGAGACCAGGACGGGGTCCCACACTCTCTCTATTCAGGTATGGGGGTTCGACTAAATCCTAGGAGGATTCTTGGCTCTTAGCTTCTAAGACCTACACACATATGCTAGGTACACACAGGTACATCTAGGTAGGCACCGTAGGAGTACGCACACTCTGCATAATGCTTTTGTATTCATGTATGTATCCATGATTATCGCAATATGGTAGAATTGTTCTATCCCTTTGCTTTTATCGTACTGCTAATAATATATCTCTGCTATTGCCTGCTGGTCTCTGCAGCACATATATTTTACACTAGAATAACAACTGTTCAATAAATACTTATTGAAACGCCCGACTGTTTATTCTGTGTAACTCTCTGAGACAAACCGAATAAGTAAGCACGAATGACTGAGCGAAAGGTAGTACATTGTTTCCACGATTCTGAGGGAATCAGGGATGTCATGTTCTAAAGTTGCCAGAAACTAATCTCTCCCCGATAAGAGGAGACACTAGTGGCAAAACAATCTAACATAAGTGGTGGGGGTGCACAGAGTCAGTCCACCACCAAGCCCACAGCTTATGTTACACAAATGCGCAGGTCCTGCATGGGTACTATAGGAACTACACGACACCAGAGTCGGAGGAGTCACACAGCCAGCCACATCCAAGTCCCCCACACCTGTCCTGGACATCACTATCACCCTGGTACCCCAGTCCCCATACGTACAACACAATGCGCAGGATCCGCTGGAGACCAAGCAAGGACCATACGCCATAGCAGGATGCACGCACGTGTTGGGGGCAATACACAGCACACATGTACTACCTGTGCCCCCTAGTGACACAGCACACAATCACCTCAACAGGAAGCACACGTCTCACATCAATGTGCAGGCAACAACAGAACACTGTGGAACCTCCAACAATGTCGCCTTCAAATACACAGCCAGTGTGCATGCTACCTTCATCCTCTGACAGTCCATCATCAACCAGCATTCCCAGGATGGCAACAAGGGAAATGCACACCCTTTGGCAAGTCCGAAATGAACACCCCACACACCTCAGCTCCACAACCATGCAACTCACAACTCTGGCAATGCACACGTCACAAAATCACAACCAACATGCACAACAACATGACCACCCACCAGACACGACAGAACAACTTACAATGGTAACCTGGGCAAGCCCTGAACATGAGCCATCAACGGCATGTGTCTGTGGCCCTGCGCTGTCCGCATCCTCCGGCCTCAACTGTGGGCCACCAGGGCCCACATATAGCATCGAGTCTTGACCTGCCCGGACGTTGCATCACCGCAGGAGGCACACGCCACCACCGCAAAGACCACCTCCAACTGCCATCTGCCAGAGTCGAAACGGTGTTCCTGACAGACCTACGGAGTTGCTCAGACCTGTCGAGGATGCCATCATCAGCCTGATACCCTGCTCAGCACTCCAGGTGCCAGTGACTCAATGCACCGCAAGCCATTGTCCGTTACTGATTGAGTTTTGTGCTGTTGTGAGGTTGCGCAGCAATGTCACCTCATGCAGTGGGGTAGACCTGGGACTATGATGAGGAAGATGTGTCAAGTGTGCGGACGGGAGAAGGCACAGACAATGGGAGGGCAGGAGGCAACAGCCCCAAGGCAGGAATGCAGACTAGTGGTGGTAGTCAAGCTACACACACGGATCTATTACTGGGTATTGCGCTGTGGACTGCATACGCAACTGTCACCTCAGGCAGTGTGGGAGACCTGGGACGTTGATGAGGAAGTTGATGCAGGTGTAACACACCCCACTGCATCTGCATCAGGACTAACCCGAAGGGACACAATCCTAGCAATTTCCTCACATGAGCGCGCTCTTCTACCTCAGTGCACTGCAACTCACGGAACCTCCTGACTGAATATTGGGTGACCTCTGTCCTTACTCCGTATCCCTCCATGTTGCTCTGCAGTTGACTCTGTTATGCTGGTGTTTTCTGTTTCCATTACACTGGTGTCCACTGTTCAGGTTGTTGGCAGCATCAAGTACTCCGTGCGGGCTGGCTTATACTCACCCCACACACATCCAGCACAGGCGTCACAGTACATGTGGCGCTGCCAATAAAGGGGCCGGGTGCACGTGCCCATAGCCAGTTCAACATGATATGTGCATGTGTCCCTGTGGTCTTGTTGTATGCATGGGGGCCCTGGGCCTTACGACATTACATTGTGCTGTGTACAGCGGATGCAGACATGTCACCGCAGGCAGTGGGCTAGAACCTGGACATGTAGCTTTGTCGTCACCCACTCAATTCATAAGGGGAGTGGACTGTGCCGTCGTATGCAGAGCCAGCGTGGGTGTGTGACTGATATGTGCGTGCCCCTGGGCGTGGTTCTGTACTGGGTATGTGCATCTGCATGTGTCTCTATGGCAGTGTGGGTCTCCTTTGTGGGGTGTAGGTGGTCCCTGAAGGGTATTGGACACCCACGTATGTTTCTAGTTCGCATTCCATGGGTTGGGCAACACCTGCACCTGTTGGGCCACCTCCTTTTGGCGTTCTGACACCTGGCATTGGGGTGCCATGTGTGGGTCGGTGAAGTGTTGTGAGCCAGCCGTGATTGCGGGTGCTTCATGCTGTGTGGTCTGTTGCAGGGGCTGGGTTCTCCTCTGAGTAGCTTGTCTGCCCTGGTCCTGGTGGTGGGTTGTGTGGGATGTCCATGGGCTGTTGTAGGGCGTCGGTGTCGAAGGTGTGGTGTTCGTCTCCGGCATCACTGATGGGTTGTCTGTTCTGACCTGCTGGAGGTGTTGTTTGTCCCTCTGCATTGTGAAGGGGAGGTGCATGTTGGCATTGTGTTGGCGCCTTTTTCTTTTCGACATGCAGACTGTGTGACAATGTACATTGTGACTGTTTGGGCGGTGGTGGCTATTTGAGTTGGGACAGTGTACATTTGGCCTACATGGCTGATGTGGGGTTGTAGCCATAGATATGCATCTCACAGTTCCCTGCTCTGTCCATTGTGATTGTTCTGTTTCTGCGCCTGGGCGGACCCAGTTGTGTCCCCTGTTCTGCAGTGTGGATGTTGCACTTTGTGCCACATTGTCATGGTATGTGCTGTGATTGCTATGTGTGTGTGCTGCAGTGTGCCATGGGGATGAGGGACATGTCCCTGGGTAATTGTGGGTGTGCAGTGTGCTACACCTCGTTGTGCATGTGTGCCATTGTGCCCATCACCCCCCGTCCCCCCAGTCCCTGTTGGATCCTCACCCTGTTGTTGTTGTGTCCGGTCCTGTCGAGCTGTGTCCGTACTCCCACCTCCTTGCACCGTCTCCACACTGATGACTGGGGCCTAGGTTTCCTCCAGCTCCTCCTGTGACGCCGGACTGCCACCTCCTGTTGCCGTTGCTGCCTTCCTGTTGGCAGCGGGTTTGTGCCTGGTTTAGGTTGTCACGTCCTGGTGGCGCCTCTTGGCCTCCTGGATGGGCCTCCTGGGCACTCCGACTGCATTCCAGGTGTTCTGCTTGTGGGTCAGTTGCTGGTGGTGTTCTGTGACTCCGTGGCGCTGGTCTTGTTTTCCTGCGGTCTGCACCCCGTCTTCCTCTCCCTTTTCTCCTTGGCCTTCCCGGACCCCGTTGTTCCTTGCTGGTGGTCTGTGGGGGTTGTGGGGTTCGGGTTGACCTCTGCGCTGGGTCAGGGTGCATCCATGTTGCTACGTGCTTTGGCTTGTTTCTGGTGTGTTGTTTCTGTGGTTTTTATGGTGCAATTTCCCGCCAGACGCGTGGGATTTGCGGCCTGTGGCTGCTTTTCGCTACTTTTTGTACCGCAATTGGCCTCATCGCATGATTTCTCGCGTTCGCGTTTCGCATTTTTTCGGCATGGTGTTGATTTTCACGCTGACATTTGACGCTTTATCTGGTGACTATCGCATGCTACCGCCTTGTTGTGAATTCCATGTTGACACGAAGATATTTTCCCGCGATATTGAAAGTTGCGTTACGCTACTCTTGTGGTAGTTATCACACGTTCTTGTGAATATACCCCTATGACTTTAATACTATTGCACTCAAAGAAACCTGGTGCAGTCACTTGTCCATATCAATATTTTATCAAATCTTACCATTAGGTTACAACATCATGCATATGTGAAAAAAATATGTCTGCATATTAAATCAGACAGATTGCAATTGAGGCATAGCCAATCAAAAACAGCAATACAGCACAACCACACAATATAACTACACCACATTGCAAAAATGACACAATATATATTCAACCCAAAAGTAAAATAGATCAACTAACAAAATGCTGTAAATAACAACAAAAACACAGCTGAACACAACACAAATCTACGATACAACTCATCGATTAAACAGAGCATACCAATACATCACATTAAAATATGATCAAAACATCATAACAGACCAAGACAAAAACAAAAAGAAAACAATTGGGTATTGTGTTTTGTTAAGCAGTGTTTTGTGTTCTGATGTTGTTATGTGTGTTATTGTGTTATGTTATGTGCCAAAGTTACTATCAATAGGTGAACAGGTGCTGCTACATATTCAGCCAAAAAGTAGCACTTTACTTTAATGTTCCAGTGACAAATAACCATTTATCACTCTCTAAGGTGGTAAAATATGGCGAAACAGCTTATACTACCCACCAAACAGTAGAAACACCTTCATTGAGGATGTCCTTGATCACAGCACTGATAATCTAATCACCTTCCGGGACCAGATTTTTGGAATTCTTGAATTACCACTTAGATAAGAGGATGGCACCGATGCATCTCTCCTCAAGTACGTCCTTTCTGACAACAAGGCATTACAAAACTGCACTTCCACAATACATAATAAAAGCTCTACATTAGACCTAAATATTGCAGCAGAAGACTACATACCAATCTCTAACCCTCTGAATTTGGATTGGTCATGCTACTTCTTCATTCCTTTCAAACGCGTAATCACATCACACTCAATCCACACTAATCAAAAAACAAGAGCTATCAAAAACATCAACAAAATGGCTCTAGACAAAATCTACTGTAAACCCATTACAATGGTCCAAATACTGGCCGCTCCAACAAAAGGAGCAAGATGAAAGGAGGCGAATTAGAATATGGAATTTGGCTCTGTCTGATCACAACTGCGCAGGTGTGAGAATACCATACCCAATTTTACCATCTGCAAAAAACATCTGATAACTCACTTGAGGCTTAATCCACAACAGTCTGCCACTGTCACCATTCATGTCAATTATTTCTTCCAGGGCACCTTTTTCCCCACCTACTCTACCATGTCAGCCACTGTCCCTCCAGCCCCGTCCAGCTTCTCTTCCCCTCTACTCATACTAGGAGGTTAAGTGTTAATCCTCCTGGAACAAAGAAAATTGTGCATGTTTAGGCAAGTAAAACTGAGGGGCATATTATCAAGGGCTTTATCGCCGCTTTAGCGGAACTTTTTGCCGCTAAAGCGGCGATATTTTTAACGCTCTATTAGCAAGCTGTCGCTAACAGGCGTTAGCGACAGCTTTCAGGCGTTAGTGGCCGGGAATTACATCGCCTTGCATGTCAGCGATAATTATCGCTAATGACATGCAAGGTAGGCGTTCCCCACTAAAAGCGACTGTAAACAGTCGCTAACACCACTAACCCCTATTATCAAGGCAGGCGAAGCAATAAAATAAATCGCGCTAAGCGCGTTTATCGCTAGATTTTAACACCTGCTACTGAGTATGACTTACCTGTTTAAGGTATAGGAGGTGGATTGTCAGGCTGAATCCATCCTTGCGTTAATGCGAGAATATCGCTGCTTTTCCAGCGATATTCTCACATTTTGCCGCTATCGCTGGAAAATATATCGCTATGGAGATAAACCTTGTTAATAGGGTGTTATCTCAGCGATATTTTCCAGCGATAGGCGGCGTTAAAAGAATTCGCGCTAAGTGCGGTTAGCGATAAATATTGCTATTCCTTGATAATATGCCCCTGAGTTTGCACAGTTATTCCCGTTGTCCAGGAGACGATATTATAGATGTGCATTACTGGTGGGGTGTTACCACATGGTAATGTGAATTTCGCATGTGGAAGTTGTACTCCGTCCATAATATGAAACCTGTAAATGGGCCCGTAGAAGAGTAACATAATAATGAGATCTCTGGCCTTATGAAGAAGATCCAACTATTGCTAACCTAAAGAGCTCTAAGAAAACGTTAAATGTATTAAATGAATACATTTGTAATAAGGGACGAAATCTACGAGCATCTCCAGATGGAGAAAATGCCCCATACAGACCCACTTCGTCAAACTTATAGAAGACACTAAATCCTACGAGAAAGAGCAATATAACTGAAAACAAAAGGCACCAAACGACTCCAGGCAACTTTTTCAGATCATACAGCGAGAAACAAACCCTCATTGAATCTAAATGTACAAAATAGTCTCCCAAGCATGCCCTTTCATGATAGAGCGAATCTGGGATGTTTTCACACCCTCTACTGCATAAATTTCACAGAAAAGTATTGCCAATATCAAGCTAACAACTTTTCTTCAGACACTGCCTCTTTCTAACTCACTAAGGAATATTGAGCTTCCACACAAGAGTAGGGTTAGAAGTCATAAACTCTTCCCTAAATCAGAGCTCTCCCTCAGACTTTCTCAAGACGACATGTTTCCCTCTCCTCAAAAAACTAATGCTTATCATAGCTTGTTTCGTTACAGATCCACCTTTCCTCACCAAGAGCCTGGAGAGATGAGGAACCCACCAATAAGAGGAATACCTTGAACCCAATCATCTTCTAGACCTCCAATCTGGTATCCATTCCGGTTAAAATTGAGAACACTCTTTGCCTTGTCTCTTTGACAAGGGAAATGTCTCATACTGCGATGAACACGGCACAGTATTTTCTCCTATGGCCTCAGTGAACATGCTGCCGAGAATCATGCAATTCAAGCAAAACTGCCATGCTTTCTTGTATCACTGCAAACACATTTTTCATCACTCCCATATTGTCTTTTCTTGTTTTGCACTGTATTGTACTGCCTGCATACTTCCCAGCTCCTCTTTGCATGTATTCTTCAGTTCCATCTCTGTAGTGTGATGAGACTCATACACTGCTGGATTCAAAAAGTAGAACAAGCAATATGGAGCCCCAAAGAGTATATCCTTGCTCTAATGCCAGTCAACTACTGAATCCTCATTACAAAAATGCTCAGTCTTGATGCAACCAACAAATTGTCTCTGTCATGATACTATTTATTTCAGTTCATCTTATTGGCTATCTACGATGAATCAAAAGTCACTAAATTTTAGATCCGCAAGTAAATATGCAGAACAACATCAACTTACCAGAGGATTCTTACCAGCCATGTTGTCATCCTTGATACTGTATTTCCATGGAAACCTTCTAAAAATCTTGAGGGCATAGTTCCTAATTGTCTGGAAGCCAGGTTTCAAGGAATGCCTGTTTTCTATTCATATATTCCCTACCCTCTCAAACATTTATAGGTACATGAAGCAATTAGTCAGTAGCGTTTTTTGCAAACTTTCCTGGGGTACCCCAGTAAAGGGGTTAAAATTGCATAGGGATGGAATTTGTAGCTTTTAACGTATTTTTTTGACAATCTACTCATGGGAGTGAAAACATCAAGTGCCTTTTTTCATTGTTTTGGTGTTTAAGTCTGATATTTGTAGGGCCTTTTTGGCTTCAGATCACTTGCTTTCATTGGACTATGGTGACTTGCAACTTAATCTTGCCGGCTTGTGTAGTGTGTCTTAAAATGTCATTAGTTTCTCATTTAAATGTGTGGTGTAGCAGGTCAAAGTGTGAATGTTCTGATACATGTTCTGTGTAATTTATTGGTACAGTGCTAAACTTGAGGTTTAACTTTTGAATACTATAATCATGCAGTGCTGCTGGATCTAGCTGTGTTTGCTTCCATTTGACTCATGCCTATCATGAAGATGGCTGACTGTTAAAGGATCATTGAAGAGGCATTGGTCATCTAAATTGACACCTAGAGATGCAACAGCAATTTTGGAGTCAAAGAAGGTCCAGAACCAGAGGAGCCTGCTGCCCAGAGAGGCCCGCATCAAGAGGACATTGTGGCTCGGAGAGAACCACCCGCATCTGTTTTTCAAGCAGACTGAAGTCCTTGAGACCATTCAGGAAGTAGCCGCTAGATTCAGTTGCTTGAGAATTAGGATCACTGTTAAAATATCGATCACAAAAACACTGACATACAAAAATATCGATGTGAGAATATCGGATACAAAAATATCGCCATCCTATACATAAACAAGATTTTACACAAATATCAATATTTAAATATCGCCGTAGTAAATATCGTGAACAAAAATATCGACTACAAACATATAGATAACAAAAATATCGAAAAATTTTAATTATAAAGAGACACAACAAAAATATCGATATCACTAATATCAACTTACAAATATAATTAGAACTTATACAAAAAATATCGATAATACTATTCAACATTAAATAAACACTCCTTACAACTATATAATAATTTAATATATTAAAACAAATAATATTAAATAATACCAACATATATAAAATTAATATATATTTAAAACAAATATAAAACAATTATAAAAACCCTAATAAATATATCAATTCATAAAAAACAATAAATATACTCACTAACACGTAATTATTCACATACATATAATATACAACAATTATTAACGTTATAAAGTAAAATTATTAACAAATATTTTAAAATAACTAAAACAAATAATATATTATAAACATCAAACAAACAACACATATATTTACCTAACTAAAAAGTAACTGTTACAAAATTCAAAAAACGCATCTCAGCCAATGATTTTAAACTAAAAGAGCACAAACCAATTAAAATTGAGAAGTAATTAACTAAACACTATAAAAACTAAGAATTAACTTAAAAAAAATTACCGTTTATCGGCCAAACATGGAGGGAGAGCGTTACTTTGCTGGAGAGAGAGAGAAAGAAGATCTACAAAAACTACTATCACAGATTATATTACAACACAGGTAAGAAAAAGCATTATTTTATTATTATAAATCCCTCAACCTCCTTAACTTAACTACCTAAATCAATTAAATGTTCTCTTCTTTTTAAATCAAAAGTAAACTTGCTAACAACAGCAAAAAAAAAAATTGCAAATGTGATTAAGTACCTTATCTAATTCAACATGATAAAAAACATGAACTATTAAAGAAGCAACTTTACCTAAAAAATAAAATAAAATTGTCTAATTTTGTTACATGCTTAAAAAGAGAAAACAAAACTAATAAATACATTTTTCTTCACAGCTTTGATAAACTGCATCTACCAAAGAACATCCACCAAATTAAATTCATCTACTGCAAAAAGTAAGTATACTTTCAGTGTAAAAAAATTATTAAGACAAAGAAAGTAAAAATAAACTCTAATATAATTAACGAAACAATTTTCTACCCCATCTACAGAAATTACAACTGTGAAACTCAAAAAGCAGCAAATAAAGCCATCAACAAAACTGAAAGAACAATAATGTAAGTATTTTCTTTAAATTACTAATAAAACAAGCATATTTATAAATGACAAAAGCATATTTACTCAACACATATGTATATATCTTCACAGATATACCCTAGAAATGGCTGAAGGAGCAAGCTTTATTACATCGCAAAAGGGAAACTTAATGCTTTGCTACATGGGTTATACCTACACCCAAGAAAAGGTGAAAGATAATAAGACACATTGGAAATGTAGCAAATACTATTCAACTGCATGTTATGGTCGAGCTACAACTATAGATAACAACGTTGTGAATGTTAGAGAGCACAACCATCCACCCAATGTGACAGAATTAGAAGTAAGGGAAGCCTTAGAAGCAATTCGAGAAGCAAGCACAGGCTCCCAACAGACAAGCACTGAAATCTTGAAAAATGTGTTGACAAAAGTACCGGAACATGTCACAGGACAATTGCCCTCTATCCCCAACCTGAAACGATTAATCGCTATAACTAAAAGAGCTTCCGATCCAACTCCACCCACCCCCAAACCTTTCAAGAAATTGAAACACTGCCTGAATATACAATTACCCACAAAGAGGACAAATTCTTGATATATGACAACCAAAGTAAAGATAACAGAATTCTTGTTTTTGCAACGAATAATAACTTGCAAAAATTGAAACACTGTGAAACATGGATGATGGACGGAACTTTTAAAGTGTGTCCAAAACCATTTTACCAACTTTACACCATTCATGGTGAATTTCAGGAAACTAATATTCCCTTCATTTATGCATTGCTGCCAAATAAAAATAATCCCACCTATATTGAACTATTAACAACAATAAAAGAATTAACTGATAATTATTATCCCCAAAGGATAATAATAGACTTTGAACTAGCTATGATTCAAGCGATTCTTAAAATATACCCACATACTGCAATTCAAGGGTGTTACTACCACTTTAATCAAAGTATGTGGAGACACCTCCAAAAATCTACCTTAAGTATAGAGTACTCTACTAACAGCAACTTTGCATATCAAATTAAAAAATTGATTGCACTAGCATACGTGCCAACAACAGAAGTAACAAATTATTATAACTTGTTAATAGATAGTCCTTTCTACCGCATTAATGAAACAAAATTAAGTCCCTTGTTAGATTACTTTGAGGACACCTGGGTGGGGAGGTTGCATCGTTCAGGTCACCGTAGACAACCAAAATTCCAAATTCCCTGGTGGAATGTCTACGCCAGCACTATTGCACAAAAAGCAAAAACTAATAACACAGTAGAAGGATGGCATAATGCCTTCCAGGCCACACTAGGGAGAGGGCAACCAACACTACACAAACTAATACAATCAATAAAAAAGAACAAAGGGGCACATTACGATACCCGGCGTAAAAAAATCCGCCAGGCATGGAAGCGGCAAAAATCCGCCCGCACACACCGCCTGAACACCGACCACGCCATTATGAGTACACAAACTGAAAACCGCCATCGGCGGAAAAATCATACAAAATACCGCCCGCCATCGTCCGAGTCGGAGTCAAACCGCCCGCCACGGACGGAAACACGCACGACAACACAAAACCGCCCGCCCACACGGCCGACACACCGCACGTGAAATTACGATCGCACCGCCATGAGCGCGGAAAAACAACAAAAATACCGCCCGCCAGCGCAAACAACGCCGATGAGAATCGACACGGCAGAAGCCATGGCGCCCACGTACCTGCACAGAAACCATCCGCACACAAAACCAATAGCACACAACATGGCCAACAAGTCCACACAGCAAGGCACGCACAAATACACAAGCACAGTACACATCCCGAAAACACCCCCCGGACAAACAAAAAATACAAAGGCCAGAACCCCAGACACAACACACCTGAAAACAACAGACCATGAGGACACACCCACATAGGTGAGTACAAAAGCAGCACTCCCACAGACCACAACCCCTTGCTACATTGCAAACCAGAGAGGAGAGGAGAGGACACAGTGACACAGCAAGGACAGCAGCACACCACAGAAACGCACACATCACAACCACCACCACCACCACCAAACACCGGCACCACAAACCCCCTGCACATTACACAACACACACCGCACCACCACCACAAACACCATGGCACCACAAAGGATGCCCAAGTTCACGCCCATGGAGCTGACGGTCATGGTCGACGAGATCATCAAGGTGTACCCACAAATCTATGGGAACATGGTCCAGCACACACCACTAGCCACCAGAAACAGAATGTGGACCCGGATCGTAGACCAGGTCAATGCAGTCGGGACCCTGCCCAGGAACAGAACCGAGATAAACAAACGTTGGAATGACGTAAAGAGCCTGGTCAAGAAGAAGGAGGGCAAAAACAGAGAGCTGGCTGCCATCACTGGCGGAGGGAATCCCGCGCTCTTTAAGACCTTCAAAGCGTGGGAGGAGAAGGTGCGAGTCGTAATCCATCCGGAGATCCTCGCCGGATTAGCAGGGGGAGTGGAGGCTGGTAAGTACAAACTAATGTATACCAGCACACCGCTATGTACTCACATGCGCAACTACCATGCCACAGCTCCCAGGGACAAACACCCCCATGTCCAGCACACAATACACAACACATCACACACACATGCAACAGACACTACCACACACAGCCCAAACCGAACAACTGTAAGATGCGTGGGGACATGTGTACACTAAGCCAGCCACGTAACCACCAACAGGTCCCCAAATATGCCAGAAGCGCCACAACGAGCACCCACCACACCCATGTGTCCGCCACAGCTGCACTAACCGACAAGTAACAGGTAAGTGGCAGGAACACAAAGTGCAGTGGGTGGGAGGGTGGACAGCCCAAGTACAACACACACCAGGCCCCAGTCCCACAGCACAGCAAGGAGGAGCATCCCCCACACCCACGTGTCAGCCACCGCAGTGCACAACGACAGCCGAAAGGCAGACATCATGGTCCACAGCAATCGGTGTCAGTGGGTGTACAGCCACCCCCATGACCCACTACACCCTCCCACCCCCACAGACCTGCAACATGGAGCACCCCCGCTAAGAGCCATGTGGCATCCAGTACAGTGCACGCACGAACAACTTGCAGGTGGGAAACTGGACAGGGCTGGATTACTGGAGGCATGAGGACCATAACACCACCAACACATGGGACATGTCACGTAGCACACGAACACGCAGCACCGCCCACCGTCACGAACAAGTGAACAATGTGCACACGGACATGAACAGCAGACTCACACCCCACATGACCCATCACAGACATAGCAACACCCAAGGAGCCACGTCTGCATGCACAAGCCACACTGAATATAGTCCCACACGGCAGCCACTGTGCAACTCATCACACACAACCGAAACACCATTGAAGTCCTGTCCATGTAGCCCCTACTGCCTGTCAACCACACACCCCACAACTACGCCTATGTAAGACAAACAACACTAGACGCAACAGAGCGGAACAACATAAATGCACACGAACACCACTGAACCCATCAAACACACAGACACACCATGCACATACAACATACCATCCATCCCATCCGTCAGCCCCAGTCTCATGAAAGGCATGTCATCCGCACAGCTGCCACACATACAGCAGTCACGCTAAGACACATGCCCATGACCAACCATGTGCCAGAAGTCAATTAAGCGCACGACACACTGTGAGCAACAACACACAACATGGGCCACACCCCCCCGAGCACTGCAGTGATGCACATGGCACAGGGCAGCACGCACACCAAGGAGATGGGACAACTGCAATACGTTGGCTGGCACACAACTATCACTCACTCATAACGATGCGTCCAATGCCATGTCCAGTAACCACAACAGACAGCAAATATGCAGGGCATGTCAGGCATGCACACACCTCAGACCATGCACTGTCATGCTGCCACAACACATGTCACGTTCGGCACCCATGGCTCACAGCATGTACCCCAAAAGCATATACCCTCCCAAATGCGAATCTGGGGCATGGCCCCCATGTTGCCATATGCGTTCCTAAGCGTTCCATTTGAACCCCAAAAGCATATTCCCTCCCAAATGCGAATCTGGGGCATGGCCCCCATGTTGCCATATGCGTTCCTAAGCGTTCCATTTGAACCCCAAAAGCATATTCCCTCCCAAATGCGAATCTGGGGCATGGCCCCCATGTTGCCATATGCGTTCCTAAGCGTTCCATTTGAACCCCAAAAGCATATTCCCTCCCAAATGCGAATCTGGGGCATGGCCCCCATGTTGCCATATGCGTTCCTAAGCGTTCCATTTGAACCCCAAAAGCATATTCCCTCCCAAATGCGAATCTGGGGCATGGCCCCCATGTTGCCATATGCGTTCCTAAGCGTTCCATTTGAACCCCAAAAGCATATTCCATCCCAAATGCGAATCTGGGGCATGGCCCCCATGTTGCCATATGCGTTCCTAAGCGTTCCATTTGAACTCCAAAAGCAAAGTACAAACCAGACCCAGGATGGGCCAGGAGCCCGCATACACCAGAGTCACAATGAGTAGGGGCAAAGCAACACACCCATCGGCATGGCCAATCCGTCCCATGCCACATGTGCACAGCACACAGTCCCATTGCCTAGCACACACACCTACAGATGCCACAGCCACACACTCGCCTCCGGGAAACCCATGTACGAGATTGCACGAACTGCCAATGTCAGACGACTAATACATACTTCGCCAGGTGCAACACAATAACAAATCTCATTCTCTCCACAGGTGACGAACTGCTGGACGCTGGGGATGGAGACAGCAGCCAGCACAGCCAGCCTACAAGCCCCCAACGAGGACACACGGATCTGGAGGATCTGTCCACCTCTTCGGACACGGACCACCAAGCTGGCCCATCTGGCGTGGCAGGGCCCAGCCGCTCCCCAGGACCCCTCCTACCCACCAACCCATCATCCAGGGATGCTGAACAGTCCCAGTCCCCTGCTGCCACTGTCGTTGCGGCCACACCCACGGTCATTGCGGCCACTACCACTGCCGCAACCGCCACCATCGCCGCACCGACCACCACCACCTCCACCACCACCACGTCTTCGCTGGCACCAGCCCCAGCGCAGGTGGTGGCCCGGCCGACTGGATCCACCCTGGGAGCCACAGCGAGGACCGTGGTGAGCAATGTGGCTAGTGGGCAGGCCGGTGGCAGCAGGACTGGTAGGAGGAGCAGGGTCAGGGAAACGCCAGCCTCCCTGGGAGCCATGCCCTGCCTCAAATGGCCAGAGTCCTTGGGGCCTATGAAGAGGCCCAAGGACAATGGGCCAGGTCTGCTACTGACACGCGGGAGGTGCTGGGGGTGCTGAGGTCCATGGACGCCCATATGGGCCAATTCGTGTCCCGTATGGACCAACTCGTGGACCTCATGGGCCAGCTGGTGGTGGCGGTGGGGTCACAGGCAAGGCCAGCAACACCACCTCCGCCACCACCTGCTAGGGCGCAGGCTCGGGCAGCAGTGTCCACTTCCCCTGCGTCCACAGCCAGTGAGCACACCTCACCCACCACCAGCAGGTCGCCACCACACACCCCCTCCCAAACGTGGAAGGGGCCGTCCGAAGAGGAAACAGATCTCCCGGGAGGACTTCGCACGCTCCAGTCGCAAGTGAGGCAGCCAGCCAGCCTTCCGCCAGCCTTCCTTGACCAGCCACTGCATTGACTTGCTCTACGATCCCACTCCACACAGCCATCTGGATGGCATGTGTGTGTTGGACTATGGACATAGAACCAGTGGGTACACCCTGATCATCACGCAGCCATGACCGACAGCTCATTGTCACTGCACGCACCACTTTTGTCATCACCTTACACACAATCACATGTCACAGTTTGTAATAAATGCACCTTTTTCACTAACTGCTGTTTGTGCCCTGTGTCTTTATTGTACGGAATACAACGGCCACCTTGGGCGGAAAGGCACCTGATGCGTGGCATGGCAATGGAATCCGGAGGGCCTGTAGGGACCTAGGGGTGGGAGACAGAACAGGAGCACATTCAATGAGTGTGTCACACACCCATCACACAGTACATGTCAACAACTACAAGCAATGTACACACATCGCACAGAGCAATAGGGCACAATGCCACAGTCACCAACAGTGGCATACTACCCTGGCCATGGAGCGTTGACACACTGCACGCAGTGAACATACGGCCACCCTGACACAGCACACACACACCTGCATAGATACAGACACATCATCCGTCGTACATGGACACTCACCGTCAAGTGAAGTAGCGGGCGATGAGCTGCTGGCGCACATTCCCAGCTTCCTCCTCTCCGCTGTCCACCTCACTCGAGCTGTCCTGGTCTGCGGGCTGGGGCCCTGGTTGATCTCCGTCATCCACAATGAGGGGGATCTGCTTCCGAATGGCCAGATTGTGCAGCATGCAGCATGCCACCACTATCTGGCACACCTTCTGTGGGGAGTACGCCAGTGCACCCCCGGTGCGGTCCTGGCACCTGAACCTGGACTTGAGGAGGCCAAAGGTACGCTCGACCACACGTCTGGTCCTCCCATGTGCCTCATTGTATCGATCGTCTGCTGGGGTGCGAGGATTCCTCAATGGACTGAGCAGCCATGCCCCATTCGGATACGCAGAGTCACCTGGGTGTGAGGGACACAGAGAACCGTTGCTATTCCAACTGGACAGGGGACAGCATCGCACAACCAGCACGCTACACCACTCCACATACTCACCGACAATACAGCCACGATCCTGTTGCAGATTGGCCATCAGTCGTGGCAAGATGCTGTTGCGCATTATGTGTGCGTCATGGGCCGAGCCTGGAAACTTTGCACACACGTGGGTGATCACCATGTCCGCAAGGCACACCACTTGCACATTCAGGGAGTGCGTGTGCTTCCTGTTGCGGTACAGGTGCTCAGTGGCCTGTGGTGGAACAAGGCCAACATGAGTGCAGTCAATGGCTCCCACGACGTGTGGGATTCTGCCAAGGGCATAGAATGCACCCTTCACTGCCGCCAATTCACGAGCCCTGGGGAAGCGGATGTACCTGTTCCGGTACAGCATCATGGCTGCCAGTACATCCCTCAGCACCTTGCTGAACATGGGCTGGGACATCCCTCCTCCACTGCCCACTGTGTGCTGGAATGACCCAGTGGCGAAGAAATGCATGGCGGCCATCACCTTAGCCGTGGGGGTGACAGCAGTCGGATACACCCTGCGGGGACGGAGATGGGGCTCTAACATGGCACACAGTCGATGCAGAGTTGGCCTGTCCAGCCGAAACTTCCTGATTACCTCTGTATCGTCCATGTCCGCCAGCAATTGGTATGGGCGGTCAATGTTCGGTCTCCGCCTGGGTTAAATGGCAGAGGACACATGTCAAAGCAACACGGCACATAGCAATTTCGCATACACATCACTGACATGACTGAGCAAGCACATGAGCCACAGCCCAGCTGTCAAGCTGGGACGGCACGGCCACAATACACTTACACAGGTCTCCCAACAATGGCAATGGCAAGTGAGACATACCACTGCCATGTGCATGCACATGGGGATCTAGGCCCCAATGACTTGCGGGGCGTGCTGATGGGGACTGACTGCATATTCGTCAAGCGGCAACGCCACGGCAACATGAGTGTCTGCTGAGCATGGTACTGCTTCCGAGGCTGGATGAGTATGGCACACGACGACGACGATGTGGGCACGGGCTGAGCGGCCAATACAAGTGGGATCTGTGGCACGAGGGGATATGAGACAGTAGTAGGTGTCAGCACTGCACCCTATGTACAGCACTGTACGGATCACAGCTCCCGAAACATTGACTGGTGTCCACATTGACAGCCCCATGCCAAGACGGCTGTGTGCTTGCAGTCACACGTCACAGGTGAGAGGTTACATTGCACGTGCCAGGTGGCAGTCGTACATAGTGGGAGCTGGCATGTGTGTGCATGTGTCTCCTGTTCAGGATCCACCAGATGGGAGCTGACTCTGTACTGACCATTGGACACAGCATGTTCCGTGGAAGGCTTGTGTGTGTGGGATGGTGGCACTGGATGTGCCTCCGTTGGGTGGGGGGCCATGCACAGGGCGGGTACGTCGATGATTGCGCATTGTTGGTCACGGTGGGTGCACCAGCTAAGATGTGTTGCCCTGTGTTCAATTCCTATGTCCGCATGATGATGGACTGTGGATGTGGGCAGACTACACATTGGTCGATGTGCTGTCTATATGCATGTGCCTTCACACCAGGCACAGCTGCCCCTGCACATGTGACCCCTGCTGGACTCGCTGCTGGGTCTGTGGAGCTGATGCACCTTCTGCGCGTGGGGCGGACAGCTCTCCTCACTTCCCTCATTGCGCATGTCATGTCTTTGCCGCAGGTGACATGGATCATGGAGGGCCCACATGTACGCGTGGGTAGGCTACACATGATTGTTCACTGGTCGCCACCCCCAGTCAGTGTTTCGAATGGGAAGGTTGTCGTGCTGGTGGTATGTTCGATGTGGCGGATGGGCGGGCCTAGGTGCGGGCTCACATTCTGGACATGGGGGGGTAGTTGGATTGGCGACTAGTTGCAGTACACACGGGACACGTCTCTTCCTTTCCACCTCTGGGTCATCCCTTGTACTAACTGACAGTGATACAGTCATCTTCGCCCCAGCCCTCATGTCCTCCCCTCGCCCCCCAATATGCATGCTCACCTGCGAGGCTAGCGCTTGCACAGGCAGCCCCAAGCTCGCACCAGAGAGGGCAAGGAGTGTATGTGTGGGTCCAGTTGCACGAGTGGGCTGTCTCAGGGTATGATGTGTGGCGGGACGCCGTCCACCTGCGTGGTGCCCCAAATGGAGACCCGGCCTGCATGGACTATGCATCACAGTCTTCGCCTTCCGGATCCGCCACCTGCGACACCCAGTGGCTGTGGCTGCCCTTGCGGCCAGGCCGCGTCCGTCTGTGGCTGATGGCCCACACATTCACTCTTTGGCCTCTCTGGGGAGGGCTCAGGGGTGGTGGCGCACGCGCTTGCACTTAGTCGCAATGGCATGTGGCGTGGTTGGTATGATGGGCAATGGATGGGATGGTGCGAGCCACCTCCCGTGACGTCAGTGCTGCTCGTGCTGTGGTGCGTCCCCCTACACTTCCATTTGACTTTTTGCCATGCTGGACGTTGAGGTTCTATTGCCTGCGTGATATGACCAGGAGGAGCGCGAGGAGACCTCTCACACACCATGCTCCACTGCCATCCCGTGCCCTGTATCGCCTGTGCGGATTGACTATGTTGGGGTTACACCTGGTCGACTGGGGCTGTGTGTGCCTTGTCAAGGGGCATGGCGGGCGCACAACAGGATCCAGCTTGTCCACAGAGGGTGGGCTGAGGTGCGCCTGGTACCGCTTTGTACGTGTGCCCGGCTGCTGTGCACACACGTGTTCACTCCCCCCGACAGGTGTCCTCTCACAATGCCCAGGGAAGCGGTGGTGTACTGTTCATGACCCCTCCCAACACGGCGTGCTCCAACTTGGCATGTGCGCATCTACCCGTCGCACCCACCCACCTGAGCACTGCGTCCATACGACTTCACACGACACATGTGTGTCTTCCACAGTAGTGCTACTCATTTGCGTTGACATCCAATACCAGTGGACTACATGGTCATGTCACGACTGCCGTGTGCTTCACATACTCTCATCCTCTCTCATTCGTACTTGTGAAATGAGTCAGCGGAGACAGTTCTGGTTTCAAACATTATATTGAGTCTTCTGTCCTCTGTGATGCAGTATAGTGGACACTACTGGCAGCGGAATACATGTTGAGGATATACTGAGCATGATTACAAATGGGATAGGGTGTGGGGTTACATCTGCTTGGCCAAGGCTGTGCTAATGTACATTTACGTATAGCTGCGGAGCTGCGGACTTTGACACAGAAGGTATACATGTAGCCTACCAGACCGCTCGGCATCATGGGCACAGTCCATCTCAGTTCCATGTGACAGGTTTGCTGCGGTTGTTCCTCGTGCACGCGTGCATGTGAGATGACATCAGGGCATGTGCTTGCGTGCATGCAGCGGCGTGCCACTTGTTGTTGCACTGTGGTGGTTACTGGACATGTCACTGGGGTCGTGTTGTTGTTGTATGCACTTGTCGTCCATGCAAAGGTCCTGGTATGGGATTCCCGGGGCGGGGGTGGGAGGGGTGCAGCACCCACAGACTCCAGGCGACCTATTCATGTCCACTGAGCGGTGTGTGTGTCCATGTGCGCTGGATCCATGTCGTGTCCTGGTTGTTCGTGCAGTTCCGTCCATGTGGGTGCGATGCACAGAGCCCATGCCACTGCCTCCCACGATGCATGCGGTGTTCCTGGATGTGATGGGGAACAGTGTGCATGTCCCGGTCATATCCGATGTCATGGCGATGTCGTTGATGGTGTGGTTACAGTTGCCGGTCGTTTGGTATGGCTGTTGTGGTGGTGACTGGCCAGTCCGTGCGGAAGCTGAGCATGGGTGCGGGGTTGGACTTCATAGGTCACTCGGGGAACCTGCGTTGTGGTCCGACGTATTTACAGGTTGACAGGTATGCGATGCCGTCCAGCAGGGCTTCCATGTCATTGGTGGTGTACATGTTTGCCAGCCAATGAAGCGGATGGTGGCTGTCAAGGTGTTGTTCGTAGGTTGTCCCTTGGAGGACCATGATGGGGCATGCTGGGTGACATTCGATGTAGCTGTTCTCGATGATCCGTCGTGTGGAGGCACAGTGGTTCCATTTCAGTGCGCGTGCGATGTTGGCCACATACGCCATGCCCCCATAGGCAGAGCAGGCCCTGTCGTGTGCGTCCAGAGGGAGGAGTAGTGGTAGCAGGTCCGCCTTCAGACATGCCGGGTTGGAGAGGCATATCTCGACGGGATGCTGGTAGGGACACCTCCGACAGTAGAAGACGGGCATGACGCAGCTGAACAATGTGATGCGGTAAGTCAGTCGGTAACTTACGTTCAGCAGGGACAGGAGATCGCATCCCAATGTATGTATCGTGCTGGTTTGGTACAGCTTGAGCTCTTCAGCGTAGTTGGGTAGGTGTGTTGCGGTTGCCATTTCGCAGCGGTTCGTAGAGGTGGCGTGCTCCGGCTGTGTGTGCAGTCTGCAATGTGCACGCTCCGGGGTTGCTGTGAGCTCTGTGTAGTCGTGGGGAGACAGGACTTGTGTTCTGTTGGCTTGTTTGGAGGACACGGGCCCTCTTCCCACATGCTTCTCAGACAGTTCAAGGTCGGTGCTGTGTGACTCCTTCCAATTAACTTGCATGTGGCCGACATGGGGGAGTGTTTTCTTCTTTCCTCCCCGTCCGTTGTGTGCTTCTGTGATATGCGCTATCTGCCGTGTGGTCGGTCTCCTCGGCATGCCTGTGTTGGTCTATTCTTGGACAATGGCTGTATTCACCGGCTTCTGTCGTAGGGGCTGTGGTTTCGGTGTTGGAATGGAAGGTCATTCAGTGCTGTCTGCTCTCCCTTGTGTGGGCGGCAGGC